>CAJPVJ010002814.1:0-12173 GCA_905397405.1 Oppiella nova
AAGAGTATGTATGAGAGGGGGAACGGTAGGCCAGTAGCCATCCCTACGAAACTACTGTACACTGTAGTGAAAGCACCGGTGGTTCATAAGTATTTTGGTCACACACTCCACATATTTAAGCACTTTTCTCATACACTTTACACAACACACTAACCATACAAACAAATACAACACACGACTGTCCACTGGAGTTAAAGTGGTTTGTATTAAAATAAAAAAGTTTCAGGGTTATAAATCAATGGGGTACAATTTAAAAGGGTATTTAGCTATAGTGGTCATGTACCTCGATTTAATACACCATTCCCCTATTTCACGTAACTAGCGTATACAGTACAATATTTATAAACTGTATGTTTTTAATATACATTTTTAAATTATATTTTATGTGTTTATGAGAGGAACTGGAGGTTCGGATTCAAATCTATGATAAATATTTTTGACTATACATGTCAAAAAATATTTCAGCTAGCTAAGTATATGCATTGAAATTTTGTTGACATTTGTCAAGTGTCTATGCATGATAATTTAGCACGCTACAATGAGCATGGTATATATATATATAGCTACAGATATACAGATCATTAACTTAAATGCTCAGTGAGAAAATAATTATCGTTAGTGTCTGACAAATATCACTAAAGAAATACACAACAAAAAAGTCCTTAACTTTTGTATAGAAATATAACAAAAATAAAATAAAAACACATTTTTTGTGAGACTTTTCTAATGATTTCAAACTCATTGAAACCGTTTTTAAAGTTATATATTGTGTTCAAAATTACTTTATTTTCTGGGCTACTGTTCCTCTTATTAACCCCTTAGACACTCAATCTTTGCTTATGTCTAAGACATATCATTCCCCCAAACACTAATAGGGAGTACCCCTCATATCGGGGGCACAGAAATAGCTATTTTAACGGTTGATAACATTTTCCCATTAATTATCTAATGATTTGTAAGAAATACTTTAAAATAAAAGCTATTTTTATATCAATTTATTATATATTTTTTGCTTAATTGAGTCGATACTGTGTGTATGTGTGAGGGCACCGATATTATCGATAGGGTATACACCAGTATACAGATTTAGATAGCTATTAGTTCATTATAGCGTGAGTACCCTGTATCTATAAGGCTATTATCTATGACAGTTTTGCATTGATTTGTTACGACATTAATAGTATTATATAAATTTATAACAAATATCTTATGCATTAATTTTGTTAATAAATTATATTTTTTACGTATGAATACTAATCGAGTGAATAGGATATTAAAATTGATTTTTATGATCATGCTCTAGTATTATGTTTTTAGTTTTTATTACAGTTTTGCTCATTCATTATTAATGTGTGCTTGCACCATTGATGACTATACACACGTAATCGATAAGTGTATTGTCTTTTTTATATATGTATAGTCATTATGCACTTTAAAATTAAGTGTTTTTAAAAAGTACAGTATAATCTTGGTATAATATGCTAGGGATTAATTAACAATATTCAATTTATTGCGAAAAAATTTAATATAATAAAAATGATAAACAATATATTTATTGTAACTATCTAATTCAGTAATATATCAAATGTTTTAATCGTAGCTAGCTAAATGTAGCTATACGAGAGTATGTATTAGCAAGTAGGCTGTAGTAGTCTGGATGATAATAGTAGACTTTAAGACATGCCATATAAATGATATGTAATTTATATTAAGTGTAGAAAAGTTTTGCGAAAGAATTTTGTTTTTAACTGTAATTCCTATTCTGTTTGGGTTTTAAAATATAATAATGGGTTTCAAGTGGAAAGTTAGCTCCGAGTGAGCCGATAGATAAAGGCTTTCGTATTATACTATGCTAACTGTGCACTTTTTTGCGAGCTACCAGTGCTACAGCCCCGGCATATTAAGTTTGTAAAATAATTTTTTTTACAAAACCCAAGTATCGGTTACTATTATAATGATTGCTATTATATTATGCGTATTCTGAATGTAGTCTATAGTTATTATGCAGTTTATAATATAAACTTTATATGATATGCATATGTATTGTAATTTGCATTTCATTTTAAACGCATTTTTATAGCTTTTTCTCTTAAGCTACCGATACATGTGTTTAATAGTGTATTATATAATATGCAATCGATTTTGTGGTTTGACTATCAATTTGGCCGTATATTTAATATTTAGTTCACTGACAAAAATATAAGTAAAAGTTTTATAACATAAATATAATATATACAGTAAAAGTATTATGATAGTAAAAAATGCATTAATATTATGAGTAGTAAAAGTTATTATAAAATATTATCTAATTGCAAAAATATTTTACACTTTATTTTTTTGTGTATATTTTTGTTTTTGAATATTTTTTAGTCACTAAAAATTGTTGTCTAAATTACTAGACATTATTTAGGCATCTGTTACCCGTGTGTTTACGCCACCATGCTCATTGTAGCGTGCTAAATTATCATGCATAGACACTTGACAAATGTCAACAAAATTTCAATGCATATACTTAGCTAGCTGAAATATTTTTTGACATGTATAGTCAAAAATATTTATCATATATTTGAATTCTGACCTCCAGTTCCTCTCATATACACATAAAATATTATTTTAAAATTTATATTAAAAATATACAGTTTATAAATATTATACTGTATACGCTAGTTACGTGAAATAGGGGAATGGTGTATTAAATCGAGGTACATGACCACCATAGCTAAATACCCTTTTAAATTGTAAGTACGGTTAGTACCCCCATTGATTTATAACCCTGAAACTTTTTATTTTAATACAAACCACTTTAACTCCAGTGGACAGTCGTGTGTTGTATTTGTTTGTATGGTTAGTGTGTTGTGTAAAGTGTATGAGAAAAAGTGCTTAAATATGTGGAGTGTGTGACCAAAATACTTATGAACCACCGGTGCTTTCACTACAGTGTACAGTAGTTTCGTAGGGATGGCTACTGGCCTACCGTTCCCCCTCTCATACATACTCTTAAGATATTCAGCTGCTGTTCCCATTCGGAAGTTGGGATTCCATCCAAATTATAGCCTTATTTATACTTATGTTTCACTGAGAGAGAGAGAGAGAGAGAGAGATTGAACAAAAATTATACTTGGTATATAAAAACATATATTTTTTGCTATACTATTATATGTATTGAGTGTAGGATTCCCTACACTTATACAGACAATAACTATTTTAGACATTGTTTTTGTAACACTAGTTCAGAGTCTCTCTCTCTCTCTCTCAACCCAATGATGAGGTGTTTGAATAGATTGCGAGAGAAAAAGAGTGAAAGAATACTAGTTTTTTGGGACAAAATATATAGTTTACTGAACACCGAGCACCGGGAGGGGACTACTGATACCCCCTCGACTAAACTAGAATCTCGTTATAGTATTTTGAGTTTCAGTCGATTTTTATTTGTCTCAAAAATATATAGTATTGTATTAAAGAGTCTCTCTCTCTCTCTCTCTCTCTCTCTCTCTCTCAGCAAAAAACGACTCAAAACCTATTGTCTGTGAAAAAACACAACCAAAAAGTAAAATAGAGTTTGAATTATATTAACAAAAAAACTTTATTTTTAAAACACAAAACAAAATCTTTTACTAAAAAAACTTCTGATATCTTATTGTCTGCGGGAAAAACCTATTGACATAAAATTTTCAAAAAGTTTCTAGACTTTGTGTATTAATGACCCTGTTCATTATACATAATGCTAGTATGTTCTAGCTCATTATTTCGCACATCCATTAGAAAATAGTTTTGTTTTTGTTTTTTAAACAAAAGTTTTATTTTGTCTAATCTATTGAATAACTCTATTAAACCAATCGTTAAATACTTAACCATTAATTGCTGGAAACTATTTTTAGACACATATTTGTCTGGTTATACTAACCGGACAGACATGGTATGAGGGGAATGGTATATAATTTAAGTGTACTATCCATCAGTCCCTATGGTATGCCTGTTATGACATATATATCTATAAATGATTGAGACTTATGTTGTGTTTTAAACAGTAAAACATTGAGAAAAATACTTATTATATACAAGTATTTAATTATATAATGGTATGTGCAAAAGCACCAGTACATATTTGTGTGTGTGTGTGCCAAAAACACATGCCTGTCCACTTATATACTATACAAACACATATTATACTTAAAGTTATATTTATTTCTCTAATATCGATAGCTATTGTGGAAAGTGGGTATACCATCTAAATAGGCACTGGTATTAAGTATTTGTTTGGCAAATACCCCACACAATAGGCATTACCCGAGTAATTGCTTTTTTGTGTTGGCCTGGCTGTTGAAATGCACACAACATGGTCTGTATATACGACTGTCCATAAGTGCACACAAAATACATAATAAGACCACAAATATATATCTAAAAAGCAATTTCTTATAGCGTGTAGAGAGAGAGAGAGAGAGAGAGAGAGAGACTGCGAGTGAGACCACCAGAAAAGTATTGACACGAAAAGCGAAACTATTTTTTGATATCAAAAAATTGTTGTTATATTTGCCGTACATTTGTTTGACTAGTATTTTGTGTGTTTAATAGTCGGTGTCATTAGGCGGAAAGGGAGGCCTATTTAATAGGGCTATTGATATGTATAGTGTGTACGAGAGAGAAGTGTATATACACCTCCGGAATCGACACCACAAAAGGTGTTTCACCAGAATTAAGGCAAATATAAGTATACTTTTTCGCCACACTTGACACGACTCCGAAATTGTTGGCACAAAATGTTTGTATAAAATTGGTTTTGAGTTTAACTTATTTTTTTCACTTTCTATTATTTTTGATGCTATTATGTATATAACTACTGTTGCACTTGTAAGAGCTGCCGGTGCTGATGAGCCCCTGTATTATCGCAGGTATGTTATGTAAAAGAGATCCTGGTCTGCGGTTTTTTGTTTAAGGGATTGGTATGTCTGGGCACTGGTATGTGTAGTGTATGGCGATTCAGTAGTATGTGTGCTATGCGGACAGTATATAAGCACCGGGAGTTAGTGATGGTAAGGTAGCACCCGGGTGTATCTCCACCCAAATTATATGCACTTACCTATTGTTTATCAATAAGTGTAATACACTATATGTATGCTAATATAATAAACATACCTGTGCTGTATGTTAGCTGTATATAATTATGGGATTAAAAGCAAGTATTTTAATTAACTCTCTCTCTCTCTCTCTCTCTCTCTCTCTCTCTCTCCACAAACAATAAGCCATTAAACACTGAAAAATAATTATGTGTTCATTAATACTGAACATTACCCATAGATTTAGATCCCTATCCAGACTATGAAAAGATTTTTTTACTGTATTTTATATTACCCTCTAATGCATATGGATATACATCACAAATCGTGAGCACCTACTGTAAGGCACAGGTAGTGTTCACTCAATTATCTAATAGATTGTGTTTATAATATAAAAGTCTCTGAAATTCTTTTGCGGCTTTACATCAGGTTTTTATTGCCGTTTTTGTTAAGAGAGAGAGAGAGAGAGAGAGAGAGAGAGATTTAATGCTAACAGAAAAAAGTGAGATTTCATTTCCAATTAAATTAAAGTCTACTTTAAAAACGTCTGAACGATTCAGTAGTATGTGTGCTATGCGGACAGTATATAAGCACCGGGAGTTAGTGATGGTAAGGTAGCACCCGGGTGTATCTCCACCCAAATTATATGCACTTACCTATTGTTTATCAATAAGTGTAAAATAATACACTATATGTATGCTAATATAATAAACATACCTGTGCTGTATGTTACCTGTATATAATTATGGGATTAAAAGCAAGTATTTTAATTAGCTCTCTCTCTCTCTCCTCCCCACAAACAATAAGCCATTAAACACTGAAAAATAATTATGTGTTCATTAATACTGAACATTACCCATAGATTTAGATCCCTATCCAGACTATGAAAAGATTTCTTACTGTATTTTATATTACCCTCTAATGCATATGGATACACATCGCAAATCGTGAGCACCTACTGTAAGGCACAGGTAGTGTTCACTCAATTATCTAATAGATTGTGTTTATAATATAAAAGTCTCTGAAATTCTTTTGCGGCTTTACATCAGGTTTTTATTCCCGTTTTTGTTGAGAGAGAGAGAGAGAGAGAGAGATTTAATGCTAACAGAAAAAAGTGAGATTTCATTTCCAATTAAATTAAAGTCTACTTTAAAAACGTCTGATTTAATAGACAAAAGAGTCTCTCTCTCTCTCTCTCTCTCTCTCTCTCTAACATATATATACCCGAAAGTGCATTAACTCTCACATACAGACAATACCGGTGCCCCGACATACATACCAGCGTTGAAAACGTGTATTACATTTGCCAATAGATAGTGAAAGCAAAAAGATTTTTCTAATATTGTATTTTTGATTAATATTTTTCTCAACACTCTATTTATGGCATACAATCACATGAAATGAATTTGAGTTTTGATTTTGTATTTTCAATACCTATTAATGAAAGTCAATATGTTTTGTGTTATGCATTGAGTGTTAAGTTTTTGGCGATAATTTTCTTTTGATTATATTTAAAATGAATGAATCGATTGATTGAATACATAGTGATTGCGAGAGAGAGAGAGAGAGAGAGAGAGAGAGAGAGAGACTTTGATTAATAAATAATATTTTTCTTCACTCTCTATTGAATACTAAGCGAAATAAAAGTTATATAAAAATAATTTCTCTCTTAATTCACATCAACTGAGAAATGATTTAATATTTTATATCTTATGCTATATTGAGGTGTACTTAAGGCTCACGATATGTACTCACAAACAACATACTAAATCCCTGTGCAATCAGCGCCTGTATGTATAAATATAATTGTTTTGCATGAATGGTGTGTTAATATAATATATTTCTCTCTCTCTCTCTCTCTCTCTCTCTCTCTCTCTCTCCACATATTCTTTATATAACAGTTCACTAATAGGTTGAGTGCCATAATGCCGGTGCACTTAAGCCCTGGCCATTCAATAGCCCAAATGGAAAGCCTTTTTTCTCTTACGTTTTTATTCTCATCTGACATTCAATTCAATTTTTGTACTCAAGAATATTATAGCTCTCTCTCTCTCTCTCTCTCTCTCTCTCTCTCTCTCTCAGTTGTAAACATTTATTTCTATTATAACTCTAATGCATACTATGTTTACAACACTACCAGTGCTGACCATAGGGTAGGCAAGGGTACAGTTCCCATATATTCCGACATAAATTTTCTGTAATTTCCGATAATATTCACAATAATTTCGTATAAAATTTGAATAAATTTTCAAATATTTTGAATTTTGCGATGTATAGCACACCCAGCCCTTCAGCACCGGTAGGCACCGATAGCTAACAACTGCATACATATACACATCTGCATACAAATGATGTGTTTAATAATCAGTCAAATCTATTATACAATACAATGGACTGGTAGTAGTATAGCACCGTATGTTTTGTTATGCACTCCACATCCATAACCAGTGCAGTGTAAACATCACTGACCATCACATACAGACATCCAGAGAGTGATAGCACCGGGAGGTAGACCAAACTATTTGAATAGCACTGGTGTGTTGTGTACGTGCTATTTGGCAACCGATATATTATCATACATTAGACGTGTTTATTGAATGCGTAATATGTATTGTAAATCATAATATACCAGGGTGATGTTCACTATAATAGGGGAACACACAGTGTGTTTGTTGGGCTATAGTGTACGTCTCTCTCTCTCTCTCTCTCTCGTGTTTAATACACACATCGAGTGAACAACGCTTTTATTGATAGATATTTTTTAGCGAAAAAGAAATATCTTTTTATTATTGATATAATAGAAAGTAATATCACGAGAGAGAGAGAGAGAGAGAGAGCTATGCTTTTAAGGGAACAGATGGACGCAAACAACACCATTGAAAGGCATTCGCAATACGTTTTTCAATACAACTTAGAGTTATATTAAACGCTAAGATTAAGACCCACTCGACAGTCGACGGCTATGAATGAAAAGTGTCTGTCCTGTCAGTGCCTCTCATGTATCAACGCAACGGTTGACTGGCTAACTGTCCCCTCCGCACATACACACTCACATATTGCCTACCAGTCCCCTACAAAGCAATTTTGCTGACAATTTTGTCGACTCTTATGGAAATCCTCTCATTCTTTAAGCCATTTCTTAAAGTGTTTTAAATACACAGCACTTGAGTGGAGAGAGTCTTTAGGAAATGACATCCCGTTCCCCCTCCCTGTCCACTCACTACCCCCACACACTATACTGTACAACGGCTACATTAAGGCACCGGTATGTGTGTATTGAGACAATTTTATCGGGCGTTTAGTGGGACTCGTATTTCTTAAGGAGACTTATGTCGCAAACTATTCACTCATAATTAATATGATAATAATGGTTAGGCCTACTGATAGGGCTGTTAGATAGGGCTGCCGATGAGGGTGTAGGACATGAGCCCCGGTATGGCTTTTGGACACATATTTGTGTTTAAATACCAAAAGTTATACTTTTTTGTGGCGAAAAATGTCTTTCAATATAATTATTGTTTATTTTCGATATTTATTTCTTATTATAATAATTAGTATTTGTTATAAAAAAATAGTTTTTGACATATGTTTTGGTGTATACAGTGACCCGACATATGGTGTATATATACCCTGATTACCCTCCATAATAGTGTACAAATCAAACTGTATATATACCCCCAAATGGACAGGGTATATAATTAACTACTTGTTTACTAGTTTATAGTATTTGTACTGATTTATCAAATTATACTGAACTGTATATTTTGGCTTTAATTTTATTGTCAGTTCACTGGCTATAGAGTTCACTAAATAATTTAAGCTAGCAAAAAATAAACACAAATATAAATCATTTGTGTTTTTTGTATTTGTTTTCAACACATAGCATGTCTTAATCAAGAGGTAGTTTTTGTGATATAATTATATTTGTGTGAAAATATAGCAAAAACTATACATAACTAGAAATGTTTGCATTAATTTCCATACGAATGGGCTGTAAATGAAATGCAAAATAATTTTTTTGTATATATTTTTTTCGCCGATACCTGTAAGCAATTGGCACACAATTGGTGTACAGTTTTTCGGGGGTATTATTAGGCAATGAATGTTAAAAACTATTGAATAATGTTTTGCATTTAAACCATATATAGTAATAATATTATAAAACTCAATGTCTGGGGCGGGTATGATAGGTATGGTAGTGCGCGGTGTCTGTCCCCCCGTGTTATGATAATAATATATTCAAACATACAAAACATAAGTCATTTGAAAAAAATGTATTTTTTGTGTCTAGGAAATATTTGTTATTGAATTGAACAAAATAGTAAATACGAGAAAAATATTTATTATCTGTCAAAATATCTGTTTATTTTTGTGTCGCCCCCTCTATAGCCCACGGATTATATAATATATGCTCACAAAATATACCGTAAAATCCAATTATAGATACATTTTTATGCGAAAATACATTTATTTATGATTAATATATTGTGGCGATAATAGCCGTGAAAATGTATTGTGTGTGTTAAGTAACAGTCAAACTAGCATGTTACATAAAAAAATATAAATATATACATGTTATAAACAATTCATTATTTATTTATACAGTATCATATCCATAGGTATGCGTATACTAGTAATAAATATTGAATTTATAAATAAATATATATTTTTTTATGTATGTATCCAAACAAATATTACGGCTATAAATATAAACAACATATAAATGTGGATGCACAAAAAAAATTATCATCAAGTTATTTATTTATGAGTGTTTATTAATATTACAGTAAATATCGGGTAATAAATATAATAAACATTTTTTATACGTGTGTCCAATCGGCACATAAAATACTGGATAACCGTAAGATATATTGCGATAAACCGTATGTTTTTTGGTGTGAGTGCGAAGGGAAAGGCATTAATTATATATTTTTTTTTATATGTACAGAGTGTCCATACTGTGTGTCCAATAGTGTACCGACACCTCCACTAAACCGTAACATAGAGTCCATATAAGTGGCTATAAATTGATTAATAGGACTGCGAATGAAATACTGGAGAAAAAGCATTTAAAAAACATAAAATATGAGTTCCACTGTTGGATACCAATTGTCTGTATCTCTAACTGTCTCTCTCACACATACCATCCCCTTCTCTACACTATTATATCTATTGTTTTATATTTATTTTCAATTGTGTTTTATATATAGACTGTGTTTTTTGACACAATTTTTTGTATATAACACTTTATATTTGGGAAGTAGTGTATAGTCCAGGGTATGTGATATAATAGCCCTGTTATCGAGTTATCGATTATTATTGTATTATATTTTTGTTATATATATAACTCTCTAATGGTTTTTCAAGTGAACCACTCGTGTGTTGTGTAAGAAACCCATTAATCAATTGAAATACAAGTATTTCATATGATATTTGGTCGGTAAGTGTGGGGCAGTTCACTGTATAAGACAGACATGTGTTTTGTGTACTATTTGTATGTCATATGTATCCCTAAAATACATTTTTGATACATCATTGCAAATAGTATATCAAAATTTAGCTATACACTATTTATATAAGGGTATGAATGAATGATAATAGGGTGAGCTATGACATTTTTTGTGCTATACTAGCCATAGCGTGAACCCATGGCTAGACTTAAGACTATTTTTGGTAAATAATATATTTAATAAATAATATATTTCTGGTGTAGAAATGAAATGTTGAGATGTTTTCTAACGTGTGTTTTGTTTGCTATGAAAAAGTGATAAATGAATTATTTTTTATGTCTCTCTCCCATACATAAGGGTGTCATTGATATGTCTGTCCCGGATGGTGTAGAAATGAAATGTTGAGATGTTTTCTAACGTGTGTTTTGTTTGCTATGAAAAAGTGATAAATGAATTATTTTTTATGTCTCTCTCCCATACATAAGGGTGTCATTGATATGTCTGTCCCGGAGAGTGGTGTCTGCGAGTGGGCACTGGTATTGATATTGGTATGGGTATTGGTATGGCATATGAGCATCTAGTTCCCCTCCATTAACAGCGCAAAAAAACTTTAAGACTATTACAATGAATACCATAAATCAATGCAAAAACATTGCAAATGAATGAATATATTTTGCGCTAAAAAGTCTTATTAATTATGTATTTATTTTTCACGAGAGAGAGAGAGAGAGAGAGAGAGAGAGAGAGAGAGAGAGACTGTAATAATAATATATATGTATAAATATATCGATAATTTTTGTGTCAAACTTATATTAGGGTGTATTGTAAGGGGGTTTAAGTCCTACGAAAACCCTACAAATATTATACTTATTAATGGATTACTTGTTATTTGTATAACAAAATTGGGGTGACTATGACTAATGGATCGGTGGGTGCCATATACGCCCTCCCTATCCAATACATGTGCATACCCTACATGTCCGCAGCTCCGNATACTTATTAATGGATTACTTGTTATTTGTATAACAAAATTGGGGTGACTATGACTAATGGATCGGTGGGTGCCATATACGCCCTCCCTATCCAATACATGTGCATACCCTACATGTCCGCAGCTCCTGTACTATTAATAATAAATATCAGGAATTATATGATTATGTATTAAAAACATAACAAATAGTTATCACTTAATATATTAATATCATATATTAAATGTGAGATACTATTACCATAGCATATACTGTACTATACTATGAAATATAAATACAAATTCCGTATTAAAACTAATAATTCATAAATATTTTTTGACACTTTTACGGCACCGGGATGTGTGAGTTATGGATACGACTATTGATACACAAACCCATGTTTTTAGTTATGTTTTTGTTCCCATTTTTTTCGGTTAAATACCGAAAACTGTTAAATAAATAAAAAAAACTAAAAATATTTAAAACTTTTTTCGTGTTTATATTTATTAATACATATGTCGCGCAAAAAATACGGCTAAACATAACGGTTAGCCCTAAAAATAACTGCGATTTTAATTTCATTAATATCGCGATATGGAGTGGAAAGGCGTCTAAATGTGTGAAAAACCTTTTTATTTCTCAGTTTTGTATATAAATTAATACCATTTCTTGATATATAAATTATAATATCGTATATA
>CAJPVJ010002816.1:0-12172 GCA_905397405.1 Oppiella nova
CAATTAAGTTAATTCAATGCAAAATTTAGTAAAATATGCAAATTTATGCAAAATATTAAATACTAATAACTATCACAAATTTTGTTAATAAACTATTATGTATTACCAAAATGTGTTGTACTGTATGTCTGCTCTCTTATCTCTCTCTCATTTTGGCGCCATTCTTGTTTCCATATAAGCTGGCAATAGTGTATTATATTAAATTATAATAAATATGACAAAAATAATGTGCCAGAGATCTGTCTATCGACCAAAAATTTTAAAATAACAATGTTAGATAATGAATTAGTCAGAAAGTATATTGAATTACAGTTTATTAAAATTAAACTATAATATTAATTCAGTCTTTTAAAACATTTATTTTGTGATAATAATAAAATATAAGTAAATTAGTTAAGCATTATATGAGACAAAACAAAATCTAAATTGTTAATATATTTCTGATTATTACTTATAATTATTATTACTTATTTTGTAATAATCATAAATATTTACTGCTATGTTACAATATGTAAATCAAATTAAAAAGTATAATTGTATTATTGTTATTTGAATAATTATTTTATTATTTTAGTTAACTAAGGCCTATTTAGTAAATATTTATTTTATTAATGTACTACTATTATAAATGCAACTTTTTATAAATGAATTAAAGGTAACTATTATATGTCACCAGATACTATTTCATATAACATTTCCAACTAGATGATAATTAAAAATTAAATTAATACACACTTACCAACAACACATAGGTAGCCGCTGTTTAACGGGTGCGTTCATGACCCCGGTGAACTTCTCAATAAGCCTCAAGTTACATTTTTGAAAATTTTTCAGTCCAGCATTTGCGCATGGTGCCGCAGATAATAATGACCTGGCCCTTTTATTTAATCGCCCAGTTTTGCAAATAGCCCGCAGTTCAATTCCCAGTGAGTGCATTAGCACCTTGGCCGAATCCCTACCAAATTTGTTCAGGCACTTATCATTATAAGCCGTAATCTGGTCAAATGTCTTAAGTGCATGGTTACAATATGGCCGTAATTGTCGCTCGTTAGTCGGAAATTTTAAATTCCTTTGACCTAGATCATTATTGTTAAAGATATTTAATTATAATTACCTGGGTATATTAATAAATAAAAATATGATTATTGACACTATTTCCAAAAATTATTTTTATGAATAATTATTTGTATAATTATAGCAGTATTGTGAAAATTACAGCTTTAATTAAGATTACATTAAATATAAATAAGTTTACCAAAAACTTAATTATAAGTTGCCATTAATTTCAAAATAAACTATCACATTTTTAAATTATTAATGAATGTTTTGTAATAACAAAATAGTTTAAATGGCCAAGATCTTAATAATATTATTTCCCTTTAGACTCACCTCCCAATTTAATTATACAAATTAAACCTTTGCTTATAAAATTAAGTAATTCAAAAATGGTTACAGTTTGTACATAATTAATTAGATATTATGTCCTTGCTCGTAAATGTAGCACTATTGTATTTAGAAAAATTAAACTTACCGACAACAATGAGCTTGGTAACAGCTTTATCCATTTCTCTGAGATTTTTATCGCTACATATAATATCGTCATCTCTTGCATTAGCAAGCTAAATTAAAAAACAATTTTTATAATTATTTTTTTAAAACACAAAAGGGTCATTTAATATATAAGTAAAATAATAACTAGATAAATAGATACCTCAAAATAAATACAAATTACAAATAACAATTTAACAAACATTTGATATATTATTAATTTTTAATAATAAAAACTAGTTTACTAATTTAAGTAGACACAGACTAAATATTTTGCTTTATTAAGCAAGTATAAATTTCTAAGTTTGAAGTTTCTAAAAGTACTTAAAACCCCTTATATAGTAAGTGCAAAAACTAAGTGAAAGTTATTTATTATTTTCCAGAATATGTTTTCATAGCACTTGTTATGAGGAGCCGGTAGTCTAATGGTATGCATACCTGAGCCATATGTATGAGTAGTTTTGGGAAAAACAAGTTTTATCTTTAAGTTTGAGAGAGAGAGAGAGAGAGAGAGAGAGGGAGAGAGAGAGAGATGAATATAATTACATAATGTATTTTAAAAAGTAAAGCTATTTATTGTACTGATACTAATATATTTTTAAATGTATATAACTCACTTAATTTTAAAAATTAATTATAGATATTTGTCCTACACCAATCTATTAAATATACATTTAATTGTACCTAAACTAGACATAAAACTAGAGTATTTTATTTAAACATGACAGATTTTATAATTTATTTTGCGCATTGGGTCAGTAGTTAATTGGTAGTGTCTGTACCACCAGTCTGTATGTCGTGATAAGTATCAAGCCTTGAATATAGCGATAAAATATGACTATTTTGGGAAAGGTGTACTTTTCAAAATTAATATTAAATTTAATTAATACTTTTTGTTTGCGATAAGAATTATTAAATTAAATTTTCGGAATTTTTAAAAATACTTTTCGTGTTTCAATGCAAATAGCCCCAGGAATTCAATGACCTTGATGAAAGTATTTTTTTATATAACAAAACTTTTTTAAAACTTATATTTTACCATTTGTTTATACAGTATGTTAACAATCATAATCTAAAAATATTTATATATTAATTGTGCTATGATAAATAAACATTAAAATAAATTTTAATAATGTATTAGTTATTGTACATTATAAATTACCGGGAGTTGACTGTATTCTATTAATATTTTATATTTTATGATAATAGTGTGTCAAAAATAGCAACTCATTTAACCTGGTGGTTATTGTACTCTAACACTATAAGTAAAAATATGTCAAAAATGTCAAATATTATTGACAGCAAATATGTGCAAAAAAATCATTCAACCAGGTCCGTGTCAAATTATAATGACCCTGATGCCAGTGCCCAAAAGTGTATTTAAGTATTTTTAATATCTGGGTTTTACTATATTTTATCGTATCTAATGTAATTTAAACCATGTTATTAAAATAAATTATATTTGCTATTATAAAACTTAACACCAATACATTATTAATACTATACAATTAAACTGTAATTTAAATTTCACAAAAAATATTGTTATGATAAATTAGTTTATGTAATTATTAACGGCTATTGAATGCAGTTTTTTATTAAAAATAAATATTTATTTTATATGTTAAACCTTTTATAATAACACTATTTTAAAATCATTGATCTCTATAATTAAAATTTATTACTTATGCACAATTTATTTTAAATGTTACTATTAAAATATTGAATACCTAGATGCAACTAACCTAGCAACGTGATTGACAAGTTCAGTTGCCGGATTTTTATATCAAGTTATTGACTTGCTTAATAAGATGTTGCATGATGTTTATAACCTTACATGTCAAATATTAAACTAAAATTATAAGGCGCAAACAATAATATGAGTTTGCTAAACATAAACATAGAAGTGACCTATGTCAATCACCTTGTCACTCACAATATAAATATGCAATAAATATTTTACAATCATTGCACCTGTCTTGCTGGATTAAAGAATATTTAAATAATTTTTTATAATCTTATAACTTATAACTTAAATGTTGATAATAAAGGTACCCGACAAAATAATGTAAATTTATTATAGAAAATATTGCGTATTTTTAAAACTAAAATTATACAATATAACAATAATTGCACCCTGTTTAAAAAATCTAAATTTTTAAGAATAATTATATAATTTTTATAAATAAAAGCAAAAATTAAATTATCATTGCGTAATTAACCCATTAATTTGTATAAGTTTTTTTTGGGAATATTATTCATAAGTTTTATAAAGATATTACAGCTTGCCCATATTATACAGTAAGTCATAAATTATGACTCATAAAGCAGTTAAAGATACCAGGTTTTTTACTGTTATATTTTCAATTGTAGCAGTTCACCAAGCTCATTTTGACGTATGCGCTCAGGTATGGTCGACCAAAATGATACTTGCACATGTTTCTTTAGGTTTCAGCCTACAGGGAGGTCTACGAGGGTTTTGATGTTAATTTCATCCAGGTGCTCCTTTGGGTCCGATGTCCGATAGCATGAGTTTGTTGCAAGGGCCGCATGAACCTGGTTAAATTATTTTAAAAATTAAAGTTGTGTGGGTAATTTCTTTCCATTTAATTAATAAACTAAATTGTCATTAGTATCAAAGTTATTATAAATTTGAAAGTACAGTTTTTGTATATAACTATTTGATAAATCATATAAAAAACACCTTGTTATTGTACTCAAATGTAATAAATATGCCAAAAATGTTGTAAAGTTTTATTAACATTAATTTATTGTCAGTAAATATCATTATGAATTCGGTCATCCAGGTTAATGTCAAATACTGTAATATTATCTATGTTGTTAAAGTTAAAATAAAAATCAACATAACCGCAAGGTCCACCAATTATCTCTTAAAATAAATATTTATTAGCATGGAAGTTATTATAATTTTTTAAAATACAGTTTTTTGTAAGTAACTATTTTTATATAAAATTATTTTGTAAAATATCTTGAAACATTAAAAGCTTATTTTAATTTAATGTATAAATAATATTATGAACAAGAACTTATTTTTAATTTAGATTTAATAAAAGTTTACGATTAAAAAATGTATGCACCTCATGTGTATATTTGTAATTAATTCATATTAAAATAACTTTTAATAAATATGCAACATGTTAAATTCAAAACCTAATTAATAATGCTGGCTGATTTATGATTAATTTTAAGAGATTAAAAAATGTAAAACACACGAGTAACTATATCCAAAATAATATTTTTATAATGACTTACAAATTTATTATTTAAAAACATTTCAGTTTAAAAGTCTATATTTTTATAACGTGTAAGCTAATTGATATTTAAAAAGAATATGTTACTTTTATACTAACACCTTTATAAAAACTATTAATTAATATAAAAACTTTATCATACAATATAATAATATCCAATTTATTTGATAATAATATTAATAATTATGCACTATTTTGCAGTTTACTAATTATTTAATTTATTATATTATAATATTATTTTTAAAATGTATCATATTTTGGTAAACTTTAGGCTAACTATATTAACTAACTATAACTATATTATATTAGTCCACACATTTAAATTATTGTTATAAACATAATTAAGTTTGTCATAGTATAATATTTTTTATTTTTAATCAAATATAATTATTTTAGGTTTACATTAGAAATAGCATTCAATAGATGCTTGAACATAGATTTAATTAATATATTATTAATAATTATATTCATTAGAATAATATCCGAAAATATTTTGAATGTTATAAATTTAATGAAAGTTATTTGTGTTTCAAATCGACCTGGCACACCACTTGCTTATCACTCGTACAGTCACTACTCATCCACTGACCAAATATGTGCTTGCTTATATCCACCTCCAGGTAACTACACGAACCCCACGGACTATACACGATGTCTCCGTCATACCAGGCACTGGACGCCCAGTTAGTATAGTTAGTTAGGATGCCGTCCACCCATTTATATTCACAATACTTTCCAGTCCACTCATACCCTAACCACACGTCCAGACTACCGGCGCCCTTTTGGTGTAGTATTGTGTTTACGAGTTGTTGCTCCTGTGCTGAGTGTATGGCCAGTAGCCCTCCCTTTGGGTGCAATTGTTTGCATAGTTTTGTGGCATCCGTTTGGTTGACACGAGTGGTCGACACGTAATAACACTTTTGGTCCGCAATTTTGGCATAAGAGTCGCCGTCGCATACGACCGACTCTATGCCTATTATGGCGTAAAAATAGGTATTATTTTTTGAATGAATGAATGAATGAGAGAGAGAGAGAGAGAGAGAGAGAGAGAGAGTTGTAACATTAAATAATAAAGTACAAATTTAATTAATAATTAATTAATTAAATAAATACAGATAAAATAATATAGTAAATGTAGCATGATGCATACTTTTATAGAAATTGATCTTTGTCTGTAATTCATCAAATTCTACGGATAAAACAGAATTTTAAATTTTAAAAATTACATAAAATAATTCAGAGTAATCAAGTCCTACCAACAACCCCGTGAGCATTAGCCACAATGACCAGGCTAATTGCCAACAACAGAAATTTAGACATAATATTATAATTTGTTATTTTGAAATATAAAATCCTATTGATTGTGTTATGGTTAGTCTTTAGGTTAGTCTGATGCTTATTTATACTTTTATTTTAGCATGATAAGATGTTACTTGGTTAATATCATTTAATTAAATATTTATATAGGTGCTACTCAATATTAATAACATAATATTGTATATTAAGCTAATTATCAATGTACTTAATTGCATATAAAATTATAACATTGGACAAAGTATAAATTATTTTTCATTATTAATATATTGCTACAAGTACATTATCAATATAATTTTGTTCTGATCAAAAACATTGATAATTAGTTCAAAATGCTTGTACCTTATTAAGTATCCTAGTACAATTAAGTTATCTTATAATTTTGTGTATTGCTAGCGAATTAAAATAAATACAAGTATTTCCAATCAATAAACCGCATCGAACAAATACTAATACTACCAAGTACATTTAATCTATTAGTGAAATCGAACAGATGCTTTATATTATTATAAAAAAAATTGAACTGACTGTAAAAATATTTTAATTTCTAATATTATATATCAAACAATTTTAAAGGTTTAATAATGGGACTGAAAATAATGTATTTATTTTCATGGCAGTAACTTAGTTTTTATTATATTAAATATTTATAGTTAATTATTATAATGGTGAAATGTAAAACTCATTTTATATAATTTAATGTAACAATATTAATGATTTAATAAAATAGGAAACAGTTGAAATCCCCAATATATCCTTGATTAAAATTTACTAATAATGGAATCACACACTTTTGCAAATGGCAGATTGGTATTGCTAGGTGAATTGGAATGAATAAATAACATTTTGCACAATAATATAAAAATCTTATTGCTCCTGGCCACCTAAAAACCCGATAATATTTATGGTTATCAATTGGTTCTATAAATAGCACTTTAACGGATAATACCTTGAACCGATTTCAGTGGCGCAATGGTAGTCTGTTGCACTGCTAACCTTTTGAGCCCAGGTTCGATTCCACCTTGGTGCAAATTTTTTTGTTTTATTTTTTTAAAATATTATGTATAATTTGCAAATAATATCAACTATTTTGATTAATTCAATAATCTAATTTATAAAAATAACCATTAATTTTAAAATTTTATATGAATATCATTAATTATATATATAATTATATTTTCATTTGTTGGTTCAGGATTAAAATTTTATATTACAGTTTACTCATAAATAATTCAATGCATATATTAAATTATAATAAAAAGTACTATTACAGTATAATATATTTAAATCAACAAAATTTTAATTTATTAATCAAATTAGTGATAATGATAATCTATAAAAAAGCAATCAAAACATAAATATAAATTACAATATGTATGTGAACATTGCATAAATGCAGGTGATATGCAATAATTGCATTTATTTGTACTGCAATTAAAAAATATATCATTAATTGTTTCCTTATTAGGTGGAAGTTTATTATTATACAAACAGTTCCAGCTCACTTTAAGAAAATCTGCTAATTTATCAGATGAAAATTGATTAAAAATCACAGACCATAATTGTGTTATAAAATTTCTATCGTGTAAACAAATGTCATAATTTTCCAATATAATATGCCATTGCATTTTTTTACCAAACAATTTAATATAGCGAAATAAACCCTTATCACATGGTTGTAATTTGTCAGTGGTTTTGGGAGGTATAACTAATCTCGCTAATTGTTTATAATTATATTGGTCATCAAAAATAAATAATTGATTATCCTGTTGACTTTTAAACGAATCCAACAATAATAGACATTTTGCCGGCATATCTTTTTGAAACACGTCTTGAAACCTAAAATATAAAATTAAATTTATAGAATTATCAATGTATTTTTTATTTATTATTACATTTTAAATTATTTATTATATTGCCCTGTTACTGTGTATATAAAAATAACTTGATACTTTTAATTTAGCTGTAGAACAGGGATGTTCCTTGCGACTTATACTATTCATGTAATTATTTTTCATAAGTTAATGTATGTTTAGTAAATAATACTGTGGTAAATTTAATATAAAAATTATTACCAAGATTTGATATGAGGTTTATGTAACTTTCCGGAAGTACTGCAAACTAATTCGATATTTTGTCGGGGTAATAAATTCTTGAAAACAATAGGTCCGAATTTATTATTACTTTCCTGAAGACATATCAATATTTTTTGATAAAATGTGCCGTCACTGCAAAATACTGGCATTAATGTATAACTATGTGTCATATCATTAATAGTTTTTGCTTGTAAAGCAGTACACTTTTCACCCTGATAACTTAGGGTTCGTAATGACTGCATTTCATAATTAATCGATGTTTGGTCAATATTACAAATTTCACTAAAAAATTAAATTAATAATTAATATTTTATGTCTAAAAATAGCATGTAAAATATATGAACATAGTGCATACCTCGTAGAATAATTTAACTTCTTGACATTAAATTCTTCTCTAAAATCATTAATGGTTTTTTGAATTACATTAGTATTTTCGACAGACTTTGTGCCAACGATATTAACCACTTTACGTGATTTTATTTTAAATTTACGTTTAAAATTTGCAATCCATGAACTGGATGCAGTAAATTTAAATTTATTTTCATCACTTAAATTGTTGTTAATTTCAAATAAGCATTCACACGCCCACCTGCCCAGGTCAATATCATGGACAGGTAGGAACTTTTCCCTTGCGTTACGAAATTTAGTAATTGTATAATCACTAATTTGGTCCATTTTTTGTGTAACATTACCATGTTGATTAACATATTCCCGGTATTTATGAATATCACCTAAACCCTCGATATAT
Organism: Oppiella nova; assembly: GCA_905397405.1. Lineage (NCBI taxonomy): Eukaryota > Metazoa > Arthropoda > Arachnida > Sarcoptiformes > Oppiidae > Oppiella > Oppiella nova. Next base: position 8,976 of record CAJPVJ010002816.1, read on the forward strand.
ATGGGATCGTATTGACGCAACTCCACGATCAGGGTATTTATCGTTATATTCAACAATCTTACGCATTTTGTCCAAACTTATTGTCCCTTTCCTAAAAATAATTTATAAAAAGACTGGTTATTTAATATTTTATTTATTAAAAATTTAATTGTAATATGCTATTTTTTAAAATATTAAACTTATAATGATTACCGTTGAGGTTTATCCAAATTAAATTCATCATCTGTTTCGCTATTGTCTTCATCATTATAATCCTGATCAATTTGATCGTCACAATCCATGTCACTTTCGTCATTAAAATCGAGTGAATTATCAATATTTTCATCATTAATGGCAATAATAATATTATATAATATATCGTATAAATTATTTGAAACACTTAATTCATACTCNACTTACTAAACTAATACTCAACATGACCATGATTATTATTATAAAATTACAGTAATTTCTCCAGAATTTGAATGCAATTTAAAATTAATTAAAACCAATACTAAATAAAATTAAAATACAGCTTGTACAAATGGTTAAATATTTTTATAATAATAATATTATTATATTTCTATGAGTTTTAAAAATAACACGAATAATAAACTTTAAATCTAATAAATAATATAAAGAAATAATATTTTAAATCACTGTAAACTAACCATATTCACTAGCCTCATAGCATCGAAAATAATTATCCGGAAACAATTTAATTTAATACCAATTTTTTGTTTGCTGACAAAATATACAATTAAAATATTTATACGCTTTAAACGACTCGCTATTAACACTGGAAGTCATGTATAAAATAAACGCAAATAATGATAACATGTATTGCACATTAAACCCAAGTATTAAATAATTTATAAAATCAACTTGTTTAAATAAAAATACAAATAATGAGCTCACGGCTACCGTTCCCAAACCAAACCATATTATTAACAAATATTTCGACCAATACTGTGTATTATAGTCATTGATCTCATGATAAATAGCATTCAATGAATGGATTGTTTGTCCTATATATCCCATGTTAAGTCTATGGCAATGTTTAATATTGTTCATTAATTGTATATTAATTGAATGTAAATTTAATTTCAAATAATAACATAATAAATAAAGGTATACAAATAGCCATAAACTTAATCCAAATGTGTAATAACATGATAGAGTGGACAGTAGGCTATGGGGTAAGCCATATATCAGAGTTTCATATATTGTACAATTTAAAGTGTATGGAATTATAAATGCAAATAACGTCATTGGAAATATGTACTTCGTGATAAAGTTAGCCATTTTAAATAATAATTTGCACAATTTTGCTAATTTTATAAATATTTTCTTATCATAACATTTAGCATTAATATTATTTGTATTATACGAAAGTATATTAAAAAGTTCCATAAACTTAATATTAGAATTTCCCATAGAGTTAACATAGAATATTACACGTAATGATAAGTCTATAATTAGCCAGACCCATATTGCCATATTTAAATGCATGGTCAGTCCCATTACGTACGTAAAGTCACCCATTACTACATGTAGCCAACGATTATTTTTATTAATTAATAAAAGACTTGTATTTCGTATTAGCATGGTGACTGTTGTAATTATAATTAGTAAAGGGTTATGAATTGCGTCCGGCTTATTTATTGATGATTTAGCTTGCTGAATTAAACCAATGGTAAATAATTTTGTAGCAACACTATGAGTCAATAAATGATCAGGTAGCAAAGACATTTTGTACTATAATGAATGTGGTTTATAACAATTAAGTATATTTTTGTTATATTTATAAATAATGGTTTTGTTACTATGGCAAAAATTATTTTATAAATGTCAGTGCATTATATTAATTTAATTACAAATGTTTTTTATGTAATTTATTTACACATAAAAAGTAATTAGCATTTATACCAAAATATACATTACATATAAATATTTATTACGATTTTGTAGCAATAAATAAAAAAATAATATAGAATTCTATTAAAATGTAATTTTGAATAAGGACATTTAGATATTGTTCATTCATCGAGAATAAAAATATATAAATAAAAAAATTTCTATAATATCTTAATTTTAAAAAATAATTAAAATTTAATTTAAAAAACTGTATACAATAATTAATTAATTAAACAAATTTTTATGTAAAATATTAATTAAGTGCAAATTTAAAATCACTTTATTTTTATACGGAAAATTTTAATGTTAATAAAATATTTTTTGTTTCAAGTAAGATAAAAATAATATTACACAAGTTATTCATTGTTAACAAGGTAAATAATTATTAATAAAGATAACTTTTGAATGTGACTATTATTTTAATAAATAATTTATTTAAATAGCGTTTACAATCAAACATAAATAATTTATTAATTTTTCAAACTGTATAAAGTAATCATTAACTAAAATGAGCATTAACATTTGAATTATTAAATTATTTGGAGTTGAAAAATCCCTTAAACATTTTTTTACATAAATATTTACATTCAATTAGTTGTTCTAGATAAAAATTAAATTACTAGTTAGACTCCTGTTTATTATATTATATGATAAGGCTATTTAAATGCTATATTGTAACATATTAATGATTTTAAAAATACATTTTGGTGCAAGTAGTTATTAATTAATATAATAATTGATATTTGGACTTCTAACTAAATATAACTGTTGTAATTGTAGTATTAATGTATGAATGCACCAAATATATTGAAAGCATCAGCACCAGATAACCTTGGACGAATTAGTAATGTGCTTTTAATTAATATATTATAGTCAGTACATAGAAAAAAAACTGTATTTCGCAAAATGTAATTTACTTATGTCTACAAGTTAAGACATATTAATATAATGTAAATTATTTACAGAAATATCTATCTGGACCAATTTTTATTTTCTTAAAATGTATAAATCTAGACGTAGTAAAATTAACTTGATTCATCCAAGACACGTATTAGATTCCCAACTAACAACAAAATCAGCTAGTACAAAATTATACACCATTGGCCTATTAGCAAATACTTCAAATGATATCAAACGTACTTTTATACATAATCCATGGGTTATGCAAGTAATTTGGTGGCTATTTATTATCAAGATATTAATTACATTAAATACACCTAGAACAACAAGAGACATATTTATTATACTAGGTGATTTTCCCTATTTGATGTCCATTAAGCCTCATATTAATTTGCCATTCA
>CAJPVJ010002817.1:0-12170 GCA_905397405.1 Oppiella nova
ATTAATATTGCTACCTCATAATGAACTTTAAGTGTGCCAGAGTACAGATTTTAGCTACAAGTAATAACCGAGCTATTAAACATTTTGTCAACCCAGAACTTATTGAAGATTCTTATAACAGATTTGTTTTATTTTAAAATGTAAAGCTTATTTATCATTAACAAATTAATTCCTACCTGATATTGACAAATAATTATGCATTGAATAACTTTCAAAATTATTGGTTTAACTTATTGTCTAAAAATGGAATTCTTATTAATGATGTCAATATTATGTAAAACATAATATTTTTAAATTACCTGTATAATTTTGTAATAAATAATTCAATTTTCTAGGCACAAACAAATTGTAGAAACTGGACTTAATTATCATCACCGGTTGTTAGAAAATATTTTATACAAATATAAGAAAACTAATCATGGCAAAAAATCTAACATTTCAATTGAACAACCTAATGATTTCTATAAAAATAATTTAATTATATTATTGGTTGGTTTTATAATTTCTATATTTATATTTATTATAGAAGTATGTATTTATAATTTCATCAATTTAGCGCAACTGTACTTGATTATTTTAAATATAAATATTTAATCAGTTTTATTATAGCGATAACATTAATTGACAATAACTACAGGTATTGTTATAATTAAAATGTAATTATTTTAAAATTAATATTAAGTTTTCAAGTTTAAGTTATACATTAATTGACAAAGGTCGTTGATTCAATTGAATTACATGTATTTACTTTAATAATAATTAATGCTGATCTTACAATACCGGTACATGCATTATAATTAAATTTTAAAACTATTTTCATACGTAATATGTCTGGCTATATTGCACAAATATTACCCAACACAAAATTGTTATTATTATGTTAGACAATAATACTTGTAAACATCATATAAAATATTAAATTATGAAGTTAGGTTTTCTATTAAATCGGATACATGGTTTAACATTCATAATTTGTTTAACTTATTTTATAGTTGTAAGTAAAAATCAATGTAATATAGTTATTTTATAGCATAAATAATTAAGACTTTAATTTATTTAATTAGAAAACAGCTGAATATATGATATCACCCACCTACAATGCATTACAACTTATATACCGTGTGTCCTACGATAGTATTTCAAATACCGGTACCGTAAAGTCAACTGCAATGACATTGGGATGTCTATGTTAGTATTTTATATTATTATATTGGTAATAATTATTATATTTATATGGGTATACAATTTGCAATTATAAAAGTAATTATAATTTACATTTAAGATTAATGTTATAATATTAATTTCAAATTAAAGTTCCCAAATATAAATTAATCACTATAAAAATGTAATTTACTTAGTCTATTTATATTAGTTTACAGCTTTCATTTAAAATCTATTAAATCAATGTATATTATTTATCCAATAGTCAATACTTTACATTTTAATACAATTTATAATGTACTTATCAAATAATTAAATAATTATAAATTAAATTTATTTAGACTTTTGCTTTCATCAGCCAAACAAATCGTTGGCATGTATGGTATGTCTAAACCTCGTGGCCATAACCATAATATTGATACCATATTTACGATCAATCGGTATATTATACCTAAACTTTGGTGTCTATGGCATCGGATTCAGTTGTAGTAATGTCTTATTTGTCGTATGGATTGCCGACCTCTGGGGGCAGGCATGTGGGCCATACATACAAGCATTTGAATTCACCACTGGTATAGCCGGTATAGTCGCACCATTAATTATCGAGCAATTCCTACCATCTAATGAAATATATTTCCAAGCTCATAATGATAAATATAATAATACTGGTGCTTTCTGGCAAGTTATACATGATACAAGGTCTACACTAATGATACCTTTCGTAATAACCGGGGTATGTATCGGTGTATTTGGTATTTTATTAGGCTACGAGTATTTGTTTAAAACATGTTATTCACGGAATATTCCGGATTCTGGTAATCCTAACAATATTAATAATCAGAATAATGTTAATAATATTGTCGATAATAATGAAGCAAATACTGATAATTCATTTAAAAGTCGAGTTCAAAAGGTTTGGCAGAATTTTGTCGTCAATTTTCGGACACAATTAATGCCCACAAAACGCATACTAGTGCTCATCTGCCTGTGCGCTACACTCGAGTCGATGTTCACTGGACTCCAGACGTCACTACAGACTAATATCGCAAAGTTTGTGGAGAGATGTGAGACAAATATGAACTCAGATACCAGTGCTTACCTCAGCTCATGTATCTCAAGGGCCAGTACTGTCAGTAAGGCACTGGCAATACCTCTGTCGACATACATATCCCCTAAAATTGTCTTGTTTAGCGGTATATTAATGATACTATTTTCTCAAATCTTATTACTATTTGCTGATAATTCATTAGATGCTATTTGGACAGGTAGCATAATTTATGGGTTAGGTATTGGACCCATGTACGGTACTAATTACCAGTTGATTGAACAGATTACCCCGCTAACTGATCTAGTAGCGGTATTGTTTATTTTATGTCCCGGTGCTGTTGTGGCACTAATACAAATAATATTGGCTGCGGGTATGAATATGGATGAGTTTATAATGGTTTACGTTGATTTTGGGTTAGCCGTATTAGCATTGATTTTTATTGTAATGATTATTGTAATTGATGCAAAATTAATCTAAAATACAATTATATATTTATGTAAAATTATATTATGATAAACGTTTATATCCTATTTTTTGATATACATAAATATGTTCACTTTATGTTAAAATAGGCCATTTAGCATAATACCTATTTGTATTACATTGCTGGAAAAGTACGGGCGTCGACCTTTATTAGAAAACTGTGCTAGCTAAAACAAAACAAAAAATATAATTTTTTACAATTCTTATTGACTTCAAGGCACAGAAGTTATAAGTTTGGACCAGCACCGGTATGTTACTAGCACCGGCTGATGCTCTGTAGCTAAAACTATAGGAGATACAGAGATGATCAGGCTTTTAAATTTTTCAAATATCTCATCAAATGACTGTTCTGGAGCATCTCAAAGATTGCATTTTACCATTGATTACTACCATTGAAAAAGATTTTGAATTTTGTATTTGTTGCAGTAATTGTCTATGGCAGTAATCAATGGTAAAATGCAATCTTTGAGATGCTCCAGAACAGTCATTTGATGAGATATTTGAAAAATTTAAAAGCAGGCGTATTTCATTCTTCGAGATCTATTATAATGTGCTAATTAAATTTACCCTGAACCTTAATTCTAACCTTAAAATTAATGGAAATTTGGTTTTACTGAGGTATCGGGCCTCCCTGTGCTAAAACTAAACATTTTAGGGAAAATCTATCAAGGGCATGTATCCTTTGATTTTGATGCCATTTCGAATGGTACCCTGATCATCTCTGTATCTCCTATAGTTTTAGCTACAGAGCATCAGCCGGTGCTAGTAACATACCGGTGGTGGCATATACTTATAACTTCTGTGCCTTGAAGTCAATAAGAATTGTAAAAAATTATATATATATTTTTGTTTTATCTAGCACAGTTTTCTAATAAAGGTCGACGCCCGTACTTTTGCAGCAATATAATATTATAGTTAATAAAATTAATAAAAATGTTATTGTGGCCCATAAATAATTAACAATAAAAGTAATGTTAAAAGATATTAATATGTTTTTACAGTTTTTATTGATAAACATTTAATGACAATTACAGATATATTAATATAGTTGTATATTTTAACTTTACTAAATATAAATTATTTGAACAAGATGGCACGAGTGGCATAAAAATTAAACACAAAAGAGATTTAAAAATTTTAAAGAATCAGAATATTGTAAGCAGTTTTATCATTTTTATAATAATGATTAATCATTATATTAAAATAAATATTATAAAAACTTATTTGTTATACAATAGTAAAGTATTTATAAAGTTTCCTGGATAACAAAAATTTGGTTAACATTTCATAATATATTATAATTATACTAGATACAATGGTTGTTAATACTACTCGCAAGTACAAGCTATTTTTAACTGTTACGTTATGTTTAATAAGTTTTGTAAAAGTAAGTTTTTTCCAAATAAATCCTTTATTATTGTTGCTATGAGCATGGTGAAAAAGTATTTATAAACAAAAATTGATAATAAAATAATTACAATAAATATTATTATCAAGGAGTTCACCACTGTTATTTCGGTGCCGACGGTTACGACTATGCAATTGGTTTATAACGCCTCCCTGTCCGGCATATTAAATGTTAGCGACATGTTTACCATAGGGACGACGGTCGGGGCGTTAGGTAGTAATATTAATAAATTTTTATAATTAAATATAATATTTATTACATGCCGAATATTTCGTAACATTTTGAAAGATAAATAATTATTGTCAATATATTATAAAACGCTTGACTTTAATCGGAATGTCTCTTTTTAAAAGTTAATAAATTTATTTTAATTAGTATCCATATATTCTATAATTATAGCATAAAAAGAATATCGCAAAATAAAATTCCACTAGAATCGGAATATTCTGTAAAATCTAATTATTATCATTTACAAAACTGATATTCTTGTATATTTTTGATAATAAATACACCAAAATTACTAATATTTAAATTGAATCTATTGATGTTCACTGATTCATGTTTGTATGTGAATAATTTGAAATAAGTTTAAACTTTGTTAGCAATATTAACATCTACTGTATTTAATACTATACAAATTAAGAATTTAAGAATTTTTGTTTTTATACAATATATGCCATTTACAATATAAGTTATATGGTGGATATAATTGGATTTTACAGAATATTCCGATTCTGGTGGAATTTTATTTTAAATACTATACAAATTAAGAATTTAAGAATTTTTGTTTTTATACAATATATGCCATTTACAATATAAGTTATATGGTGGATATAATTGGATTTTACAGAATATTCCGATTCTGGTGGAATTTTATTTTGCGATATTCTTTTTAAGCTATAATTATAGAATATATCGATAATAATTAAAATATATTTATTCACTTTTAAAAAGAGACATTCCGATTTAGTTGAAAATTATTTTTTTATAAATAAATATTATACTTATTGCATACCAAATATTTCAGAATACTTTGATAGATAAATAATTATATTATAGCATATTGACTTTATGTGTGATATTTTTATCAAGAATATGGCTATCATTCGTTAAAAAACAACTAACATCGACAATTTGCTTAATATTGTTGGGATTGTGTACCGCATTAAAACCGGACGTTATTTATATTCAAATAATTTATGTATTAAATCTAATATGTGGTGCTAGCTACGTGGGACCTGTGCTTTTATTTGATGTATGGATATTTGAAATGTGGGGCCGGGAGTCTGGCCCATATATTCAAGCTCTTCAATTATCAGGTATCGGAGCCACGTTATCGTCCGTAGTGGTCGAACCGTTTCTCATGCCATCCAAAATATGGATTCCATTTTTGTTTTTGGGTATATCGAGCGTTATTTGTGGATTGATTTTGGGGGTGATCAATTTTATTAGACCATACACAAAATCAAATGTCAATGAAAGAAAGGAACCTGATAACATTGATGGCCAAGTACCCATTAATAACTTGCGAATGGCTTTTATAAATATTTTTAACAATGGTAAAATTCAGCTAGCTCCCTCAAAGATTATACTGGTTTATATCATATTATGTGCATGTTTACAAGGTTTATTATTCGAGGTAGGTGCGGCAATATCTGGTAATACCGTGTGTTTATTATGTTACGACTGAGTTCAAATGCTTATTACTTCAAAACTATAAAAGATCGCAAAACAATTTAAACGGTGTTTAATAGATGAAAGTATAGCATTTTGTTTACAATATTAATATCCTATACGTTAACATTATCAATGTTAATTCTATGGACATTCATGCGGACAAGGGTAACAGACTTAATAAAAGGAGCTAGCTAAATATTGTCAATATCAAATTTAAAGAGGAATGTATGATGTTTCATCTACAATTTATTACGTTAAGCTAGCTCATTTGGTTCTTTTGTTATTAAATTATGAATACGATGAATTTATCTATAAAACCCCATATTAAAGTCGTAGCACTCGAAGGCTTGTTATACGTACTCTGTTTGATATCCTCGATCCATTTTTATAAGTTAGCGTTATAATATCTCCTAACGTTCTCGAAAGTAAACTCTATAGCTAGTTTTTATAGCCAATTAGTTTTCATTATTAAATATTTGAAATTCAAAATATTGACATCAATATTTTATTGCATTTGTTAAATAAGACCGGTATTAAAAATGAGATGATGAATCACAAAGTTTATAATAATAAGATATCAATAAATTAAACAATTATTTAATCTAATTATAAATATTTTCAAAATGATTGCCATTTACTTCTATCACATGTTTTAGTCGTTCAGTGAAACTGTCAACTGCTTTTCGCACCTTTTCAATGGGAATCGATTTAATGACATCCGTAATGATTTCTTTGAGGTTATCTTTGGTTTCAGGTTTTCGTTTGTATGTCTGATCTTTAGTATAGCCCCACAACCAGAAGTCACAGGCGCTCAAATCAGGACTGAAAAATTATAAATTAAAAGTTAATATTAGAACAATAGTAAATCAATATAATATAAATTAAATTTTTATACCAATTTGCTGGCCATTCGATACCACCACCAAGTTTCCGGATTGAGTCCAAACCAATTACTCTGCCCGAATGCACTGCCGATGCGATCAAACACAGGTTGTGTGCGGTGTGCAGTTGCTCCGTCCTGCTGGTACCAATAGCCCTCAATCCAATTATTCTCACTAATGGTCTCAATGAATGGTTTGAGAATCTTGTCCTCATAGACCTCTCCAGTGACCGTCTCGTCGATAAATAAACCCGGTTGTTAAGGAAGAGGTGAATACCGTGTGGTTTGGCATTGGGAAAGGCCTACCTCACCGAATCGCTACTGGTCTACTCCCAAAAGTCTCGGGGTCTTTGCTGTCAAGACAAACAAGTGTATTCCATTGAGATCGAAGTGAGCTTCATCGCTAATCCAAATGTTGCGGACATTCAATTCACCGGCAGTTATCATTCCCAACACTTGGTTCGCAAACTCAACCCTAGATTTATAAATAAATATATTTAAAATAAAACAATTATAGAACAATACTAACCTTTTAATCAAATGAATTGGTTTCAACTCCTGAACGATTTGAATCTTATAAGGGAAGAGCTTTAACTGCTTTCGAGCCATTTTCCAGAGACTTGACAGTTTAATATCCAAATCCCTTCCACCAGTCTTCAACGAATTTGTAGGATTGGTCTCAAAATACTCCTGAACTCTGGCAACGTTTTCAGGTGTAGTGACTCACTAAAGTGCGGGAAACAAGAGTAAACACAGGTTTTCTCTAGGCCAAGAGAGTTTGAAAAGATAGTCTGATATTTTTATTAATTATTTAAATTTTGTATGTTTTTATTAAATGAAGAACTGACACATTCTGGTAAGTGTTGAGTTCTTATCGACAGTCCGTTTGAATGCCCGCACCGTCGATGACTGATCTGATTCATTTATGTAATAAAGTTTGACAATTAGGACCCGTTCTTCAATAGAAAGTGTGATTCTTGAGGACGCCATTGCACTTCACTGACTGAACACAAACACCAAACAGACAATGAATGTAAACAGAAAACCATATGTTGTGGGCCATCAAACAAATTACGTAACTTTACGTGATGTTATGTCAATAAATTTCATGATTTTTTAAGAATATTGTGTGAAATAATTAACCGATATTTTTGATCGATATCTCAAATGAAAGCTCTTGCAATCCTCTATAATATTGCGATTGAATATTTTTACCTAGCTCCTATAGTTTGTCTCATGCATATTGTTCGGAAGCTCACGATGCAAGTGATTTCACGCCCTTTGTTCTCATTTGTGTCCAAAAGAGATCCGGTTCTCTCAAACTTTTCTATCAGACTATAAAAATAATTAATAAATTTAAAACATACAAAAATAATTTACTTCTTGACTGTGTTTCTGGTAAATGTTGAGTTCTTATCGACAGTCCGTTTGAATGCCCGCACCGTCGATGACGGATCTGATTCATTGATGTAATAAAGTTTGACAATTAGGACCCGTTCTTCAATAGAATGTGTGATTCTTGAGGACGCCATTGCACTGCACTGACTGAACACAAACACCAAACAGACAATGAATGTAAACAAACAGAAAACCATATGTTGTGGGCCATCAAACAAATTACGTAAGTTTACGTGATGTCATGTCAATAAATTTCATGATTTTTTTAAGAATATTGTGTGAAATAATTAACCGATATTTTTGATCGATATCTCAAATGAAAGCTCTTGCAATCCTCTATAATATTGCGATTGGATATTTTTAACTAGCTCCTATAGTTTGTCTCATACATATTGTTCGGAAGCTCACGATGCAAATGTCCATAGAATTAACATTGATAATGTTAACGTATAGGATATTAATATTGTAAACAAAATGCTATACTTTCATCTATTAAACACCGTTTAAATTGTTTTGCGATCTTTTATAGTTTTGAAGTAATAAGCATTTGAACTCAGTCGTAACATAATAAACACACGGTATTACAACGTACGCCCAGTATAACAATAACTTTCATATGAGCCCCGGATTAAGTACGTACCTGACCACCGTTATTTATGGTGGTATGGCAGTGAGCCGATTCGCTGCAATATTTATATCAAAATACGTAGCTCCACAATATATGATAATTGCTGGCTTAACCATAGTATTTATCGCAAACATTGTATGCATAACCTGTATCCAAAATTCGCAATATTTATTATGGGTAATAATAGGCATTTATGGTTTAGGGTTAGGTCCATTTTATGGAGCCGTTTTTCAATTGGTATCTCAATTGACCCCGGTTACCAATATGGTTGGCGTGATGAATTTATTTATGTCGAATTTGGTGTCAATTATGCCACCCTTGATTTTAGGCCATACGATTGAGCGTAATGCAAATTCGCTGTTTTATTTTAATTTAATTTTGATTATATGCTCGATTATATTGATGATAATTATTCAGGTTATTTTGGTTAAGTATAAGAGACTTAAACAACAGCCAAGCGTTACAATATTAGAAATGTTTGATTGATTTATTGATCTATAATTGAATTTATAAAATTATTAATAATATTTTGTTCTAGGTTAAAATTGATCGTCTATGTGGAGAAAGCCGTTATGTTTTTCAATGCAAACTGTAGTAATAGCCTAACCATAGTAATTATAGTGAACATGCATATCTGAAATACTATAAATAGAATGAATATGTTATACATACAGTTTGAATAGAAAAATACATACCGGGTTTCAACACCCAGCGAATCAATTATTGTTAATTAAATTGATCTATTAACTTTTTTTGTGATTTCTTGGAAATTTGTAATTCGAAATTTGATGAATCAAGCAAATCATAATTTTATAATATAATTGCAGTGCTATAACAAGTTTATCATTAGCTAAAAATTTTAACAATTTCATTTTTATCTCAATAAATAAATAATCTTAATATTCCCAAGTGCGGTATAAGCACTCCCAAAATATATTAAAATTTTATAATTACAACAATAATATGTAAGATTTGTATAGGTTTACAGTTTATTTTGTAAAAAGATTTTATTATATAAGTATAATAATTTTAATTTTATATAAATAAAATAATTCAAATTAATAAAGTTATTGTGTTTTATTAGCTAATTTTTTGTAATACATGAAATATATTTTTACTTAAATCAGGGACTTTTATAATACAACGCAAACAACTGAACTTGATGAGTCATTTATTAAAGAAAATTATTTTTATTAAAAGTTAATGCTAGATTAGTTTATAAATATATTGGTAGAAAAAGATTTTGTTTATAATTTTAAGTAATAATTAAATAAATAAAATGTATATAGTGTAATTAGTTAACATACTGTATCAGGACATTAGAATCAAATAATAAAGTTTAATAATGTTCTAAAGTTTTATTTATTTTAATTTGTTAAATAATCTTATTTTATAATTAAAACAAATGGGATATTACAAGGAGTTTATCATTATAATTAATATGATTAATCATTATTTTAAATTAAAAATTATGATAAAAATTATTTGTTTTAGTATAGTGTTTTATAATGTTGTCTAGATTATAAAATTTAGTTAATATTGAATATTTTATAATAAATTTTAAATATTATGATATAAAATGGTTGTTGAACTAACTCGCAAGTATAAACTATTTTTAACGATTACGCTATGTGCGATATGTTTTGTAAAAGTAAGCGTTTTAAAAATGAATGAAAATATTTTATTGTTGCTATTAGCATGATGAAAATATTTGTTAAAAATATTATTACTAAGGAGTTCACGTCTATTATCTCGGGGCCGACGGTTACGACCATGCAATTGGTATACAACACCTCCCTGTCCGGTTTATCCGATGCTAACGATATGCTTCCCATAGGGATGATGGTTGGGGCGTTAGGTAGCAATATTAATAAATTTTTATAATTAAATATAATACTTATTATATGCCGAATATTTCACATCATTTTGAAAAATAAATAATTTTTGTCAATATATGTGTAGACATATAACCAAATCAGACCTTTTGGAAGATAGCGTTTACTGTATATTATACTTTTAGTAAACTTCTGAGTGTGTATATTCATTATAAAAGTTTACTAAAAGTATAATATACAGTAAATGCTATTTTCCAAAAAGTCTGATTTGGTTATATGCCTACACATATTATAAAGCGATTGACTTTAGTTGAAATTTTTTTATAGGGTATGGTTATCACTCGTTAAACAAGCAAGTGGCATCAACAATTTGTTTAATATTTTTGGGATTGAGTACCGCACTAAAACCGGACGTTGTTTATATTCAAATACTTTATATACTAAATTTAATATCAGGTGTTAGCTACGTGGGACCTATGCTTTTATTTGATGTATGGATATTTGAAATGTATTGGGATTGAGTACCGCACTAAAACCGGACGTTGTTTATATTCAAATACTTTTATATGATTTAAATTATAGTCCACAATCGATGCACCCTGGATACGAAAATAAACTACATACCTATAAACTTTACACCCCGGCCCTCAGACCCGGTATATAAGTTCGACAAGTTAATAATAGTCCATACGGAGCCATGTTATCGGCCGTAGTGGTCGACCCATTTCTCACGCCATCCAGAATATGGATTCCATATTTGTTTGTGGGAATACCGAGCGTTATTTGTGGTTTACTTTTGGGATTGCTCAATTTTATTAGACCATACACAAGACCAATTGTCAGTGACAGAAAGGAACCTGATAACATTGATGGCCAAGTACCAATTAATAATTTACGAAAGAAATTTAAAAACATTCTCAACGATACTAAAATTCAACTAGCTCCCTCAAAAATTATTCTGACTTATATAATATTATGTGCATGCTTGTAAGCATTATTATTCGGACCAAGTTCGGCAATGACTTCTTATATTGCAACGTATGCCCAGTATAGAAACAACTGGAGTCCTAGATTAAGCGCATACCTGAGCACGGTAATATTCGGTGGTATGGCAGTGGGCCGATTCGCTGCAATATTCATATCAAAATTTGTTGCCCCACAATATATTATAATGACTGGATTGACCATTGTATTAATCGCTAATATTATATGCATGACCTGCATCCAATATTCACAATATTTATTGTGGGTAATTATAGCCATTTATGGTTTGGGGTTAGGTCCATTTTATGGGGCCGTTTTTCAATTGGTATCACAACTGAACCCGGTCACAAATATGGTTGGCGTGGTAATTTCATTTTTGACGAATTTAGTGTCAATTTTGGTACCATTGATATTAGGTCATACGATTGAGCGCAATCCAGATTCGCTGTTTTATTTTAATTTAATTTTGATTATATGTTCGGTTATATTGATGGTAATTATTCAGGTTATTTTGGTTAAGTATAAAAGACCTGAACAACAACCAAGCGTTACAATATTAGAAATGTTTGATTGATTTGTTGATCTATAATTGAATTTATAAAATTATTAATAATATTTTGTTCTAGGTTAAAATTATTGTTAATTTCTATTCTTTTAATTAATTGTAA
>CAJPVJ010002818.1:0-12168 GCA_905397405.1 Oppiella nova
CGAAAATCAATGTAAATTCACTACAAATGAATAATGTTTGTTAATGACTAATATTTTATTTAATGGTAAATCTTTTAACTATTACCAACATACTAGGGACAATAAAAGGGTTCAATAAAATTTTAATTATGTTACTGGCAAACAAATCACGGCAATAATAACCACTCAATTTACTTTCACTTCACGATGGTTCCGATTTAGTCACTTATTTGACCTAGTTGATTATACGATCTTTAAGTGTAAATGCACTTATGTGGTTGTGAATTATTATACAGTATAAGTAATTTTTAAATAAAGGCTATATTATTAATTACTAACGAACTTAGTGCTCTTTTTGAAATAACTAGGACATTTAGGTTATTGTGTGACATTATCATTAATGTTTAAGAGCTCAACATATTTCTAAGAACCATATTTTATATATTCTATTGAGTCATTTTAAAATACATATAAAAAATTTACAATATATTAATTCACAACCCTATTTAGACTCTAAATAGATAGATATTATTAATTGAGCTTTTATATGATACAAACCCTTATCCACCCCTCCCCACTCATTTGTTACATACTTAAAATTTTATTGAACCCTTTTATTGTCCCTAGTATGTTGGTAATAGTTAAAAGATTTACCATTAAATAAAATATTAGTCATTAACAAACATTATTCATTTGTAGTGAATTTACATTGATTTTCGGGACATATGAATCTGTTTACGGAAAACAACCCTCTGTTGTAAGCATAAAAACTATATAGCAATACATACACTAACTTTGAATTATTTTATAAAAAAGGTTTATCACACGAATTTAAACATAATTTTCATAACATTTTATTTTATATTTTGATTAATAAATATTTTATAATTATTTATCGTTAAACTTAGAAAAATAGTTAGAAAAATAATTTTCATTTTCTGGTTTTAAATATTTTTCAAGACAATTATGTAGTAACTAAAAAACAAATCTTTATCAGCTCACAAAACGAAGTCTGTTTGTTAATTAATTAAGAAAATTTCTTAAACTTAGTGTTAAATTATTTAATCAAAACTTAGGGAAAAGTATTAAGTTAGAAAAATAAATATCAATTTTATAAAATAATTCAAAGTTAGTGTATGTATTGCTATATAGTTTTTATGCTTACAACAGAGGGTTGTTTTCCGTAAACAGATTCATATAAATCCCTTTTCATAATTGTTAGAAAAATAAATATCAATTTTATAAAATAATTCAAAGTTAGTGTATGTATTGCTATATAGTTTTTATGCTTACAACAGAGGGTTGTTTTCCGTAAACAGATTCATATCTAGGTTTATACGATCAATTTTACAAGCTTAATCTTTCAACTATTGAGAACCATGATTTAATTTATTTTATTTTATAATTTTATAAAAATATTCATTATTAATGATTCAAAATTAGTACAAGCTTAGTAAATAATATGACACATGCTGTAGTTTTTAGAATTATGAAAATTATGTTTAAATTCGTGTGATAAACCTTTTTTATAAAATAATTCAAAGTTAGTGTATGTATTGCTATATAGTTTTTATGCTTACAACAGAGGGTTGTTTTCCGTAAACAGATTCATATTTTCTAATTGAATTATCAGTAAAAGTATAGTTTGGTTTGAGTTTACATTAATTTGTATGAAATATTTGTATTTAATTCAAAACTTACTTGACCACTATTATTATAATTTTATATTTTTACCTTTAGCAAGTAAATTAGCAAAAATATCTAGGTGTATACCAGTCAAAACATACTCAATTTTATGAATGCCCAGCTATTCAAATTCATTGCAGTGAATTATAAGTAGAAATATAAATACATATACATATAAATACAAATACATATAATTATACAGAATTTATTATAGAGAATACATGGGGTTCTACAAGATTTTTAGTATCTTGGTTAAATTTGAGGCAAATTAAAAATTACTCCATCTTGTTCATTTTTCAAGAGATTTTCAATATTAAAAATTCAATCAACGTAAAATCAAAATGCGTTTTAGAATTTCAATGCATTAATAATATTCCAAATTTTCACATTAATGTTTCTAACTTTGTAATCATTGGACCTAATATAATCCAGATAACACTTTAAAATAATTAATTCTATTGTATTTAGCAGGCAGAAAAATTACTGAAAATTGTGTGAAACCCTATGAATTCTACATGATAAATTTTGGAAAACTTTGAGTTAAAACTACCATGTTATCTAGTTTAATTAATATGCGATATAATATATTATATCACCGAGTACTACATTCATCTGGTATGAGGATACTATTTAGTTGAGTTTAAACAGTTAATTTTACAGTAAAATCTAGAAAAGTTAATAGTTATATAGATATGTATATTTTAACTTCATTATAAGAGAGATATTATTTTTAAATTATTTTTGTATCACTGAAACATTTAATGAAAACTAATGAATTTAGAATTCTCTCATATTTAAAGTATATCCCGGGATGACTTCAAGAATGAGTCAGTTTTCACTGGTTTATACGACAAATTTTACAAGCTTAATCTTTCAAGTATTGAGAACCATGAATTAAATTCACTTGATGAGATTTTTACAAACAACAATTATTACTAATAGATTACTTGTAAACTATGAATACAATTTTCTTTCATTCAGTACGTACACATAAATACATATAAATACACATAATAAACTCAATCATTTGTCATTCCTAGTTATAATATATAAATTTAACAATTATGTAAATTCGTACGACACTCACCTTAATATTGAATCGATTACAGCACTATTACTGAGAACATGTTTACGGAGTTTTGGATTACTTTCAAACGACAGACAAAATACGAAAAACAGATTAATAACCAGTTGTTTGGTTTGTATGTCTCGAGTTGTCTCATAAATGTTGACCAATTGGGGGACCAATGATGCCTTCAAAGCACTCTTAATTAGTTGTGATTTTTGGGTCTTATAGTCGTTGTAGAGAATGAGTTGTAACAGCATTAGAGCACTGGTAGTCGACAACAGTTCCCAGAGTCGGGGAAAGACTTTCCCTTTAAACTCGTTTAGTTTTATAGAGTAGTCGTCTAGTAATACAAACGAGAATTAGTTTATAAAAATAAAATCTCTTTGTATTTACCGTTAATATTCAATTTATGCTTCAATTCATGAAACTTTGACTCGACTTTAGAGTTACTAAAGTCATCCAGATTTGTTTGGATCTTGTCCTTATTTGACTTTATTAGATCATTGATGGGAAAGGGATCTCTTTTTATGTAAATCATTATATAATTATTATATAAAAATTGCTTTAGTTTTATATACGAGATTTATTTTCAATAGTTATTTAGCTTTATTATTAGTTGAGAAAACTCTGTCTATTAATTTGTGGTGAAAATTTGATTCTGATTCTGGTTTCTTATAAGAAATATTTTATAGGTTATCTTATTCTTAATTTTGGTAGGCGTCCCCTATTCTGACGTTAACCAATCCAGATCATAGCTGTTCCACAAATTCAATGTATGATGTAATATTTGTATTTGAGAAATTGATAGAAAAAAGAGGTACTGTAGTTGTTAGTCGCTTCACAATAAGCTGTGCATTATTCTGTCTGAAAGGATTGATGAGTGACTGTCACTGAGTGACATCTTCAATGATTTCCGTCTGCTATCCCTTTCCTCTCCGACCGATCTTTGGACTCTTCGGAAAGTCTTACGAAATGATTGCATACATTGTGTCTAAAATTGATAACTTCATAAATAAATATTTATAAGGTTTCATTTCAATAACGTTTGATTTGAGTATTTGAGATAATATGTTAATATCTGCACTTAAATAAGTGAGATATTGTGTTACATCTGTTTCTGTGAATCATACGGTTTTCAAAAACGTTATTCAATCATAAAAAGTTGTTTTTAAAAACATTTATAATACAGTATATCATTGACTACGTGCTTAAATGTTACCAATGTGCATGTGTATTGATTGATATAAGCAAATTTGAATTAATTAGTTTCAAGTTTGGACTTTATTTAAATCGTAAAAAGTGATAATAAATGCCGGATAAAATTACTAGATTATAAACCATGAGAAAGTGAAGTGATCAATTAAATAAATATTTGTGAATCTTTTTTAAAATAAAGTTTACATAATTAAAACAAAATATATGTAATTTATAATTGGTCTCAAACAGATTTTCTATTTATTAGGGATTAATTTTACGAAATAAAAATTCTGAATATTAGAATCGTAATTTTGCAAGTACCATTATAAATTAAAATTTTTAATTATCTCATATGAAAAAATAGTTCGTTCTACTTTAATAACTTAATTATTACCTGGATTCTACTTTTAAAATAATAAACTTTATTAAAATGCTCACATAATTAATACAGTATTCATTTTCGAAACTATAACTAAAACGACACTTAGGATATCTTATGAGTTTATCATTACTGTAGTATGATATTTAATACATGTATGATAGTACTATGAAACAAACCTATTATCTATACTATTAATTAAATTGTAACTATTAAAACGAAGTTAACCTAGTATGCATTTGATTAGCCAGGTATAATAATATTTTATAGGTTGTAAATTACAGCTATTCTAATCAAGCAAGGACCTTGCTGCAAGGTAAATCAAGTTCACTTCATTTTTGGCGTAATTTTCGAGCAAAAGTTATTCCAAACATTTTGAAACACTTTTTGCGTTGGGTTTTGTTAACATGAATTGAAATTTGCAATCAATTTGTGAATTAACTGTCAGTTCATGTGATTATAGTTATAGTAATCGTAGTAATAGTGTTACAAATGGTTAGACCATATGTGCTCACTATTAACCCAATCAGTGGTTACCTCAAGACACCGTCATCGGGAACTGATCGCTCGTATGTCATATCAAGTGATAAATTTATGAAATTGTGGTCCAAATGATTGACTTAAGATTCACTGGAGAGGTGGTAACTCTTGTGACCAGTATTTGCGGTCATTATCTGTGATCCTTGTCCTGTGATTGAGGCCTAAGATTGTGTAAACAATGGGCAAAAAAGCGGATCCAATTTGGTCTCAATGGACACACGTGTGTGGAAGTGGTAGAACTGAGCAAGTTCAATGTGTCCACTGCGGTAATCAACAGCTAAGACATGCCCCCAAATGCAAGAGACATATCATTAGATGTCTGGAGTGTCCACAAGACTTGAAGCAAGAGTTCATCGATGAGAGCAAACTCGGACCAAATGAACGAAAAAAGAGGTTAAGAGTGGAAGACTTGGACGAAGACATGGACGAAGACATGGACGAGTCAGTGGTGGGAACAGACCACGAGATTAGGCGTTGGACACAGTCATCAGGATCAGGGACTGGTGTGTCGGATGTGATCGCCATTAATGATGTGATCGAAGAGATATTGTCTGAAAATAGACGCCTTTTAAGTGAATTAAAGTCGAGTCAGAAATGCATTAAATTTATGCAAAACTATAGAAAATGTTTATTAGAGTTGCAGTCGAAGTGTGTTTGCATTGAAAGCGTTGTCTTGAAAAGATATGTCAACCAATTGGAGACCAATTACCACACCATCGATGAACGGTTCAGTGGTGTTCGCAGTGATCATAGCGTGTCAGTAGACGGCATACTACCGGTGCCGCAAACCTCTAGAAATGTCACCAAAAAGAAACCAATTATCAAATTCATAAACACTTCATAAATGAATAGATATTATGTGAAATGCATTATTTTATTTTTATAATTATTCAGTAGATTTACCGGAATAGATATATTTATATGATTTTTTATTGATTAATAAAATGTGGAAATAAATTATATTTGTTATAATTATTATGAACGCAAAATAACAAAAACAAATAACTCTTAAGATTAAACTAAATTCTTTATATTCATAAAAGTATTCATATTATATATGATAGTAAAAGTATTTTATGTTAAATATAAACTTAAAGAATATTAGTTAATAAAATGTTTATTTATTCAATTTAATAAAATCAATATTTTCAAATTGTTGTTCAACTCGAGACTTAAGTTCGAAGTACTAAATGAAACAAACAAATAGAAACACAACTAATAAATCATAATTCATATAATTGCATACAATATGACTTACATAACCAACAATACTATCAACAAACATCATCCATGGTATGTCTTCAGGTATACCACCACCACATTTGTATGACTTACATGTGGGCAGATCTGACTCTTGGTTATACATTTTGGTAACCCCTTTGACGGCACACCCCTTGCAAAGGTTGAGGTGTTTGCACGAGAATATGGTGGTGTCGGCCCTCACAAACTTCTTCTGGGGGTCCATCTCTTTCTTACAGCCCAAACACTGTTGCTGTTTTACCTTGATATTAACTCCTGGAAAAGTGTACAAAACATATACGGACTGTTTCCGCTCCAGGGGTCGGGTCTCCATGTGAAAGGCCAGCGCCATTATCTCCTCGACTCGCCGTTCCTCTTGTGTGGGCTTATAGTACTTATTGTTCGACTCTTTGTCCCGTCGGTGACTATTGATTTGATTCAATCGTTGTAAGCCATCGCAGTCTTGGATTATCACCGCAAATGGCGACAGAGTGTCCTCCGAAGTCAACAACTTTTTCTCTTTGCCGAGAAATGCCTTAAATTCCCAAAACAGGAAACTAATGATTGTTAACAAAACTAAATTCAGGTACTCTTTGTCATCGGAGTCGAGTTGGGAGCAAAGGACTGGCAGACAACCTTTGAAACATGTGTGGGAGATATTGCGTTATATAAGAATACAAATGCAATAAACGGTTTCATTCATTCAGTATAGTAAACAAGATTAATAGTTACAAGGTAATTCTGTGAGAAACAATAAAAATATTTCTACTCTACCATAAAATATAACTTATATGACATACCCTTAGCTAATGGCGTCAATTGATCCTTAACGTCGGCATTATATGCGGTCACAAACATTGCATTGACGGCACATCTCTTGACTTTTAGTGATTCGTCGCTTTGAATCAAATCATAGATCAAATCAATGATATTTTTATCAATTAAAAGCTGTATTTCTTTCGTAGGCTTTGACTGTTGAGTACTGAACGCCGTTTTCATAGCAATATAACTTTTAGTGATTCGTCGCTTTGAATCAAATCATAGATCAAATCAATGATATTTTTATCAATTAAAAGCTGTATTTCTTTCGTAGGCTTTGACTGTTGAGTACTGAACGCCGTTTTCATAGCAATATATTTGATTAAAGAAGTCGCATAAATCTTATTCAATTGGTTAGAGTTCGCCAACTTTGGCATAATCCGCAGGATATCGATATCATCACCCAATAGTACAGTCTTATGTTGTGGCAAACGAACTAAAATGCCTGTAATTAAACCGAATATAGGCTTAACTATGAGTTCTTCATCAATATTATCCACCCATAGGTTCAGTATTTTTTTCATTGCATTGGATGTGATTAATAATTGTCGCGATTTTGGGAACCGTTCACTGAATATGAAGAGTGCATAACAGGATTCGCTGATAATGACAGAGTCCTTATGTTTTAATAAATTCATTAAAGGAGACAACACTTGAGATGTTGTCTCAAAGTTTGGCGAATAGTATATTAAGCATTGGATTGTTAGAAGTGAATCCTTAATGAATTCGTTGCCATCAGTTGCGGCATCCGTTTGACTAGAATTACGCCCAAAAATATATGTTTATTTTATATTATAAACACATTATAAAAATAGTTACTATATGTAAAAATTATGTAAATTAATATAATACAACACTCACCTTAATATTGAATCGATGACTACATTGTTATTGAGGACATGTTTACGGAGTTTTGGATTACTTTCAAACGACAGACAGAATACGGAAAACAGATTAATAACCAGTTGTTTGGTTTGTATGTCTCGAGTTGTCTCATAAATGTTAACCAATTGCGGGACCAATGATGCCTTCAAAGCACTCTTAATTAGTTGTGATCTTTGGGTCTTATAGTCGTTGTAGAGAATGAGTTGTAACAGCATTAGAGCACTGGTAGTCGACAACAGTTCCCAGAGTCGGGGAAAGACTTTCCCTTTAAACTCGTTTAGGTTTATAGAGTATTCGTCTAGTAATACAAACGTGAATTAGTTTACAAAAATAAAATTTCTTTGTATTTACCGTTAATATTCAATTCATGCTTCAATTGATGAAACTTTGACTCGACTTTAGCGTTACTAAAGTCATCCAGATTTGTTTGGATCTTGTCCTTATTTGACTTTATTAGATCACTGATGGGAAAGGGATCCCTTTTTATGTAAGCCATTGCTTAATTATTTTAATTATTATATAAAAATCGCTTAAATTAAAGTTTTGTTTCAATAACTTATTTTATTAATGAGTGAAAGGTATAAAAAAATAATAGATTAGCCAAACGTTTTCGATCTACACTGAGTTCATCAGTGCTTACAAGAGATGGTAAAAATTGCTTTAGTTTTATATACGAGATTTATTTTTAATAGTTATTTGGCTTTTTTTATTAGTTGAAAACACTTTGTCTATTAATTTTTGGTGAAAAATTGATTCTGATTCTGGTTTTTATACGTAATATTTTATTGGTGTTCCTATCCTTAATTTTGATAGACGTCCCACTATTCTCACGCTAACCAATCCAGATCATAGCTGTCCCACAAATTCAATATGTGATGTAATGATATTTAAATTTGAGAAATTGATAGAAAAAAGAGGTACTGTAGTTGCTAGTCGTTACATAATAAGCTATGCTTATTCTGTATGAAAGGATTGAGTAGTGACTGTCACTGATATACACTGTATATCTTCAATGTTTTCCGTTTGCTATCCCTTTCCTCTCCCACCGATCATTGGATGCTTCGAAGTCTTACGAAATGATTGCACATATTGTGTCTAAAATTGATGATTTAATAAATAGGCAAATTTGTACTTTGAGATGATATGATGATATTTGCACTGAAATAAGTGAGATATTGTGTTACATCTGTTTTTTTTGAATCATATTAAAAACGTTATTAAATCATAACAAGTTGTTTTTAAAAACATTTATAATATATCATTGACTACGTGCTGAGATGTTACCATTATGCATATGTATTGATATACTGTGTATATATATGTGCATATACATTATATAAACAAATTTGAATTTATTTAAATCGTAAAACGTGATAATGAATGTCGGATAAAGTTACTAGATTAATTTTAATTGATAAAAATATCATTGATTTGATCTATAATTTGATTCAAAGCAACGAATCACTAAAAGTCAAGAGATGTGCCGTCAATGCAATGTTTGTGACCGCATATAATGCCGACGTTAAGGATCAGTTGACGCCATTAGCTAAGGGTATGTCATATAAGTTATATTTTATGATAGGACATATTATGATAGGTCATATTTTATCATGGTAGAAATATGTTTATTCTTTCCCACAGAATTACCTTGTGACTATTAATGTTGTTTACTATATTGAATGAATTAAACCCTTTATTGCATTTGTATTCATATATAACGCAATATCTCCCACACATGTATCTGCAGGTTGTCTGCCAGTCCTTTGCTCCCAACTCGACTCCGATGACAAAGAGTACCTGAATTTAGTTTTGTTAACAATCATTAGTTTCCTGTTTTGGGAATTTAAGGCATTTCTCGGCAAAGAGAAAAAGTTGTTGACTTCGGAGGACACTCTGTCGCCATTTGCGGTGATAATCCAAGACTGCGATGGCTTACAACGATTGAATCAAATAAATGGTCACCGACGGGACAAAGAGTCTAACAATAAGTACTATATGCCGACACAAGGGGAACGGCGGGTCGAGGAGATACTGGCGCTTGCCTTTCACAAAGAGACCCGACCCCAGGAGCGGCAACAGTCCGTATATGTTTTGTACACGTTTCCCGAGGTTAATCCCAGGGTAAAACAGGAACAGTGTTTGGGCTGTAAGAAAGAGATGGACGCCCAGAAGAAGTTTGTGAGGGCCGACACCACCATATTCTCGTGCCATCACCTCAACCTTTGCAGGCCGTGTGCCGTCAAAGGGGTCACCAAAATGTATAACCAAGAGTCAGATGTGCCCACATGTAAGTCACACAAATGTGGCGGTGGTATACCTGAAGACATACCATGGATGATGTTTGTTGATAGTCTCGTTGGTTATGTAAGTCATATTGTATGCAATTATATGAATGAATATGATTTATAAGTTGTGTTTCTATTGTTTGTTTTATTTAGTACTTCGAACTTAAGGCTCGAGTTGAACAACAATTTGAAAATAGTGATTTTATTAAATTGAATAAATAAACATCTTTTTAACTAATATTCTTTAAGTTAATATTTAACATAAAATACTTTTACTATCTTTTAAATACTTATAATATGAATTTATATGAATACTTTTATGAATATAAAGAATTTAGTTTAATCTTAAGAGTTATTTGTTTTTGTTATTTTGCGTTCATAATAAATATAACAAATATAATTTATTTCCACATTTTATTAATCAATAATAAGTTATATAAATATATCTATACCGGTAAATTTACTGAATAATTAAAAAACATAAAATAATGCATTTCACGTAATATCTATTCAAAGATAATACAGTAATTCAAATTTTCTTATATCAATCGATACACGTGCACACTGGTAACATCTCAGCACGTAGTCAATGATATATTATAAATGTTTTTAAAAACAACTTTTTATGATTGAATAACGTTTTTGAAAACCGTATGATTCACAGAAACAGATGTAACACAATATCTCACTTATTTAAGTGCAGATACTGTATTAACATATTATCTCAAATACTCAAATCAAACCTCAAACTCTTTATTGGAATCAAACCTTATAAATACTTTGCCTATTTATTAAATGATCAATTTTAGACACAATGTATGCAATCATTTCGTAAAACCTTCCAAAGAATCCAAAGATCGGTCAGAGGAAAGGGATAGCAGACAGAAAATCTTGAAGATTATATCAGTGACAGTCACTACTCAATCCTTTCATACAGAATAATGCAAGGCTGACAACTACAGTACCTCTTTTTTCTATCAATATTTCTCTAATACAAATATCATGACATCATACATTGAATTTGTGGGACAGCTATGATCTGGATTGGTTAACGTCAGAATAGGGGACGCCTACCAAAATTAAGAATAAGAGCACCTATAAATATTTCTTATAAAAACGAGAATCAGAATCCATTTTTGACCAAAAATTAATAGACAGAGTTTTCTCAACTAATAATAAAGCTAAATAACTAAAAATAAATCTCGTATATAAAACTAAAGCAATTTGTATATAATAATTAAGCAATGGCTTACATAAAAAGAGATCCCTTTCCCATCAGTGGTCTAATAAAGTCAAATAAGGACAAGATCCAAACAAATCTGGATGACTTTAGTAACGCCAAAGTCGAGTCAAAGTTTCATGAATTGAAGCATGAATTGA
The DNA here is from genome assembly GCA_905397405.1 of Oppiella nova. NCBI lineage: Eukaryota > Metazoa > Arthropoda > Arachnida > Sarcoptiformes > Oppiidae > Oppiella > Oppiella nova. The sequence goes on from CAJPVJ010002818.1 coordinate 11,459, forward strand.
ATATTAACGGTAAATACAGAGATTTTATTTTTTTAAACTAATTCTCGTTTGTATTACTAGACGACTACTCTATAAAACTAAACGAGTTTAAAGAGAAAGTCTTTCCCCGACTCTGGGAACAGTTGTCGACTACCAGTGCTCTAATGCTGTTACAACTGATTCTCTACAACGACTATAAGATCCAAAAATCACAACTAATTAAGAGTGCTTTGAAGGCATCATTGGTCCCGCAATTGGTTAACATTTATGAGACAACTCGAGACATACAAACCAAACAACTGGTTATTAATCTGTTTTCCGTATTCTGTCTGTCGTTTGAAAGTAATCCAAAACTCCGTAAACATGTCCTCAGTAACAATGCAGTCATCGATTCAATATTAAGGTGAGTGTTGTAAAAATTTTAATAATTTTTACATATAATAACTATTTTTATAATGTGTTTATAGTATATAATATAAAATAATGTGACATTTTTGGGTGTAATTCTAGTCAAACTGATGCCGCAACTGATAACAACGAATTCATTAAGAATTCACTTCTAACAATCCAATGCTTAATATACTATTCGCCAAACTTTGAGACAACATCTCAAGTGTTGTCCCCTTTAATGAATTTATTAAAACATAAGGACTCTGTAGTTATCAGTGAATCCTGTTATGCACTCTTCATATTCAGTGAACGGTTCCCAAAATCGCGACAATTATTAATCA
>CAJPVJ010002819.1:0-12165 GCA_905397405.1 Oppiella nova
TTGGGCGACTTCTGCGCCGACGACCACAAGACTGGATACATCTCTGGCCTCAAACTCGTTGCGAACCAAACGCCGGAATTCGAGAAAACGGTCGCAGATATGCATCGTTTACATAGAGGCGAAACGCCGGCCGACGCGGAACTCCATTTCCTGCAAGAGGCCAAACGCCTCGACATGTATGGCGTGGAACTGCACCGCGCGAAAGACACGGCCGGTCGCGAGATCCAAATCGGCGTTTCGGGAAACGGTCTTTTGGTTCTGCATTCCGGCCAAAAGGTGTCGCACTTCTCGTGGGCCAAAATCGTTAAGATTTCCTTCAAAAGGCGCCATTTCTTCGTGCAGTTGCGGCGCGAGGGCGTGAGTATTGTTTGCCTCCACTCTTCGGGCGTCTCATCCGAAGCTCCGCCCCTCTCACAGACCGAGCGCTTCGATTCGCTGCTGGGCTTCAACTCGTGCTCCTATAGGACGTGTAAATCGCTGTGGAAGGCGTGCGTCGAGCAGCACACCTTCTTCCGCCTCCAGTCCCCGAAACCGCACACAAAGAAGTTCTTCTTCTTCTTCTCTCTCGGCTCGCGATTCCGTTATTCCGGAAAAACCGAGTTTCAGACCATTGAGGAGAACCGGAAGCGCTTATCGCGCGCCGACCGCGCATTCGTGCGCACGCGCACCAACCGCTTCACGCGCCAAACGGTTCCCATTCCGCACATCAATAATCTGATGCTGTCTTCGCGCGCAATCCTCCACCACAACGGCGACCCCAAGACTGCGCGCGTCCAGAGCACCGAATCTCCCGCCAAAAGCGCCTGGCTCTCGCTCAACAGGTCTGTCATATTCTATTGTGTGTTTACCCATTCTATTGCCTTTTCCTCCGCAGCTCTTCGGCCTTCTGTCCGTCTCTCAAGTCCTTGCCTTTCATCGACAAAGACTCGGCTGAAAACCGACTTTCGGCCGCTCTGTCCGACGACTCGTCCCCCGTCCATTTGGTGGCCATTCACATGACGCCCGACGTCGACGGCCGCTTCGGATTCAACGTGAAGGGCGGTCACGACCAGAACTGTCCCGTTCTTGTGTCACGTGTCGCGCCCAACACGCCCGCAGACAACGCGAGTCCGCGACTGCGCGAAGGCGATCAGGTCATGACAATCAACGGCTCTGACGTCACGGGCCTTTCCCACGAACAGATCGTCCAACTGATCCGATCGACGCGCGACTCCGGACCCGACGCGCAGCTCGTGCTCCAAATCCGACCGAACGGTGCGCTTTTTGCCCGCCTTTCCACTGCTCTAATCGCGTCTCCCTTTCCTCAGTGTACGCGCGCGATGCCCTTCTGCCCGAAGAGCCGGCATTTCAGTACATTCCGGCCGACGCGTCGCCCACTTCTCGACCGGAAGTTTTGGACGCTTTGTCCGAATCGATGGCTCTCTTAGAGGAAGGCCTCGAAAGCGGAAGTCTTGTCCTTCAGTTCGAAGTGAGTTCTCTCTTAAGCACTCTTTCACTCGAATAACAATCCCTTTCTCTGGACAGCAACTGAACCGCAAGAAGAACGGAGAGTCCATGTCGTGCGCGCGTCACTCCGACAACCTCTCGAAGAACCGCTACCGCGACATCTCGCCCTGTGAGTAGTCACGTGTCTCTGCCCTCTACTGACGTCATCTCTCTGTCTACAGACGACTCCACGCGCGTCGTTCTCAACGACTCTCTGACCGGCGATTACATCAACGCGTCGTTCGTCACAATGCAAGCGCCGCAACAAATCAATCGGTGAAAAGCGCCCTCTATTGCCGACCTCAAACTCTAACCTCCCGTTCCCTCTCTTCAGATACATCGCCACTCAGGGACCCCTCCAGGAGACCACTGAAGACTTCTGGCAAATGGTTTGGGAGCAGAAGTGCCCTCTCGTCGTGATGGTGACCCCTCTCGAGGAAAAGGGTCGCAAGAAGTGCCACAAGTATTGGCCCGAAGCCGACGACGAGCTCTCGGTGTTCGGCGCTCTGCGCGTGCGTCTCGTCTTCCAGAGCGACGACTCGGCGACGACAGAGCGTCACTTCCGGCTCTGCGACCAAAAGGTGTGTTTTCGCGCCGTTTGCGTGTCTTTCGTCTCACTCTCGCCCTCTCGTAGACTTCGGAGGAGCGACTCGTGCGTCACCTCCAGTACCTGGCCTGGCCCGACCACGGAGTGCCCGACAAACACAACGACTTCCTCGAACTCATTTTCGCCGTTCGCCGCCTCCGAACGGAATTCCCGGACCACCCGTTCGTCGTGCACTGCAGGTAAGACCATTCTGTCGTTTGTCGCCAACCCCTCTCTCATTGCCACCACTGCCAACCCAAGCGCCGGCATCGGACGGACGGGAGTTCTCATTCTCATGGAGACGGCGCTGTGTCTGATGGAGGCCTCGGAGGCGATCCACGCGCTTGATCTGGTGCGCGAAATGCGTGAACAGCGGGCAATGCTCATCCAGACGTCGGCGCAGTTCCGGTTTGTTTCATATATTATTTGTCGAGAGATTAGAAATAAAACTTTAAACAAAACATATATTAAACCTATGGTACAGTTTGTATGCAATTCCTATAGAAATTCTACTAATTTCGCTCAAATGTTGTTTGCATTGTTTGCCCTCAGGTTCGTGTGCGAAGCCCTACACCGCGTGTGGAAAGAGAGACTCGCGCTCTCAACAGTAGTATTCAAAGACTAGTCAAAAAAGTCATTCATTTTGTAAATAGTTTTTATTTTTACATCATTTCTACACATTTTCCTATTTATCTCTCAATAAACTCTCAAACCATGACTTTCGCCTCTTTCGCCCAATTCTTGATCGCAACTACCATTCCGCTCGACTGCCCGTTCGGCGCGTTCCGCAACAGTCGCAGCACTTCGCCCACCGACTCCCTTAAAACAGTCGGCGTTTAGTCCTCGCATTCGCCGCTCTCTCAACACTTACTTGGGCTCCTTGTCGGCGATCACCATTTGCAGGACGCCGGCCGCCGCGCCCCTCTTGCCCTCCCAGTGCTCGGGATTGGGGTCCAGCTTGTGGAGCGCGTCGAACGCCTTCATGGCGTACAAGAAGTGTCCCATCTTTGGCCACAATTAAACCATTAGTGTCTGAAAGCCGACAGATTTAAGGCAAACCTTATAGCAGTCGTTGGCAATGAGTTGCAGCAAATGAAAGGCTTCGGCGGAGTTGTCTCTCTTGAGGTAGAGTTCCCACGCCTGGCGCGGCTTCTTATTCATTATGACTGCCGAAGAAGAGTCAGAATCTCCGTCAACTCAGGGATAGTGTACTTACGGCAGCGCGCGAGCCAACTGACGTACACGTAGTCGTTGGTGAGGCGCTCCTGACGCACGAGAAGCAGTACTTCCTCAGCCTCGCGGAAGTTGGCGGTCGCGGCCTTCGCCTGTCCGAAGTTGAAGTTGAAAGTGTCGTCGTTGTAGAAGTAGCTCTTGATTGAACTCAAGTACAGCAACACGTCGTCGAACTGCTTGAGAATGAAGAAACACGAGGCCATACACTGTCGCCCGGGAATTGTGTCGCACTCGGAGGCGCTGCGAGGGAGACAACATCTCTGCTCAGAAGGGGTCGCCACGAGTGCGCACGCCTTACCTGCCGCCCACCATCTGGAAGTACTGCTGCGCCATCTTGAGGTGTTCGCGCGATCCCTGCGACTGTCCGACGGCCGCGTTCACGACGCCCGTCAAAACGTACTCGTGAGGAAGCGACGGATCCAAGTCTTTGATGAGACGATTCGCTTCCGAGACGTTGTCTGCGAGTAAACGGTGAGAGAGATGGACAGACGGCGCGACGGCTCTTACCGTTCTTGAGGTGGTAGATGACCAGGTTCAGTTTGGCTTCGGGCAGAACGTCGACGAGAGGTGGCAGCACTTGGAGGGCGCCTTCGCCGCCGCGAAAGACGACCAGATTGTGGCGAATGAGGTCCTGCGCGTACGTGAATGCGGGCGGAATGGCGTCAATGAGGTTCCGTAGCTCCTGCTGTAGAGGGAGAGAAGTTGAGTTCCGGAACCGGAAGTTCTGTTCTCTCTCTCAAACCTCAGCCGCCTTTCCGTTATAGAGTCTGTAGTGATTGCAAGCCTTGAGATTGGTTGCCGTCGCGCTCTCCGGGAACTGTTGGAAGAAAATAAGATTCAAATGAAAGAAACCAATGAAGAGTGAACTCAATTGTTGCGCGTAGAGTTGGAGCACTTCCTGAGAGACATCGTAGTAATCGAGCTGTGAATGCAAACAACGGTTAGAATAAAAGACTTCTGAATGGATTCTCGCCTTATAATAGGAGAGCGCGATGTAGACGTTGAGAGCGACGAAATGGCGGCTCTCGAGCAGAAGCTTCTTGTAGACGTCGATGGCCTCCTGATAGTGCGCGCGCAGGAAGTGCATCGACGCCACACACAACTGGTCCTCCACTGAGTCCTAAGGAGACAGTTGTCAGACGACAGACACCTGGAGTGGGAGACAAACCGAGAGCTTTTGGTGGAAGAGCACGAGTTGCGACTCGAGCGCCAACTTATGGCACACATGAAAGAGAAGGCGAGTGAAGAGCGCAGACGTCTTGTCGGCCGCCTTCTCGGCGCTGGTCTTCGCCTCCGAGTACATCCCCAGATAGAACTGACAGACGGCGACGTCGAGGTCGGCGTCGGGCAGTTGCGAGTAGAGGTCGAGCGCCGCCTTGTATTCGGCCAAATGGAAGCGACAAAAGGCGATCCATTGGTCGGCGTTTTGACTCTCTTTTCCCGTCTTCTTGTTGTGCTTTCGGACGAAACGCTGTGACAATCGCTTTGACTCTTATTATAGAATACCTGAAGCAAAGCAATGGCTCCCGAATAGTCGCGATTCGACAGAAACTCTTCCAAATCGGGAACAGTCTTCGCATTCGGACCGACGGTCGGCGCGACCACAGGTTTGGCGCGCGACAAGAGCTACGGAGGAATACTTGAGAGCAAAGAAGTCAAAGAATGGATAAATTCTTACCATTTTTGTTGTGAATTATGTTTCTATAGAAACAAACGATCTTTTATTAAACAAAACAAACTTTTAGTCGGATTTTCGCTAAAAACAGTATTTTTTCTCTGAAATCAGCGCAACATTGAAACCATTGAAGGAAATCCGTTCCCAGAATCACGAGCCACGACTCGGTTACGCCTCTGACCACCGAAAAGGGAAAACGCAAAGTCCGGCCCTCCATTTCCAGTGCGAGCGCGTGAACTCTACCCACAAAACGCGTCTTTCCATTCAAACCGACGACTCTTTGGCGCCATTTCGGCCGCGAGTCCATCACGTGATGCACACCTCGTCGACGAACGAGACATCGGCGCCCGAGTCGACGATCGCGAGCACCGGAAAGGCGCCCACTTTGCAGCGAACGGCTGTCGAGTGATTGCGGCGCGAGAGGGGAGCGAACTCGAGCTCGAGAGCAGTCAAGTGTCGGACTCGCAGTTCGCGCACAAACTCGAGACAAGAGCGCAGATCTCGGACGCGCTCCGAGTGTCGGAACTGCTCTTTGATTCGTCGCATTTCGCGCCGCAGGGCTTCCGTGTCGCGCGACTGGACGGCCGTCCAGAGACGCGGGAAATGGATTTGCGTCCATTTGGACTCCGATTCCTTCATTTTGCGCTCAAAACTCAAACAATACTTTCGAAACTTTAATTATTTCTTTTGAGATGTTTTTCAATAACTTATTTTTTATATCAGATAAATGGGAGGAAAGTATGAGAAATCATAGAAAAGAGTATTAAAAAACTGTTTAATTATTTCTGTTTTCGCATAACTTTTTGTAAACTATTTGTAACCAAAAGTGGTAAACATTTTGCATAAATTCATAAAGAAGTCAATGGTTTCCGCCGTCGACGCGAAGAGTGACGCCATTGAGGAACTGCGCGGAACCGGAAGCCAAATGCACGACAGCTTCGGCGACGTCACGCGCGGCGAACAGACGACCCAAAGGGTTGTTGCGTTGAAGCCGCGCGACGAACGCGTCCACCAATTGCTGATTCACTTCGAGTCCATTCGGCGCCTCATCTCTGACGTCATCGCAGTGTCTGAAGAAAAGAGCGTCAGAGCGACGGCATTGTCGTCACGAGACTTACGAAATGGCGTTAATTCTAACGAATCGCGGACCGCATTCGAGAGACAAGCAATTGGTTAGCATTTGAATCACGCTTTCGGTCATTCGTTGCACACAAACAGACGTTTCCTTCCGAGAAACCAATCAATTATTGTCTTTATTTGTCTTTCTCTTACCGCTCGCGATTGGCCGCAGATGTGAACCACGGATCCGCGCGTGCGCTCCAGAAACGGAACCGCCGTTTGAGTGACGCACAGAAGGGCTCGAAGTTCGCCCATAAAGAAGGCGTCAAAGTCCTCCATCAGCCCCTCATCGACGAGGAGGCGTTTGGGCGGCGAAGACATCTTCGTCACCAACAGATCGATGCGTCCGAAGCGCTCGACCGCGCGCTCAACCACTCGGCGACAGTCGTCTTCGCACCGGAAGTCGGCCGTCACGGGAAGCGCGCGATTGACTTGTTCCCACTTTCCGGCTACGAGTTCCCATCGGTTGGCGTCGGGCGCCGTGCGATCGCATTGTTGGGCGACTTGAATCGCGCGCTCTTCCTCTTTGTCCACAACAACCACTCGAACGCCCGCTCGCGACAAGTGAACCGCAGTTTCGGCGCAAACGGCGTCTCTCGCGCTCAACACTATCGCAACGCAACCCTTGAGAGCCATTGTTTGCGCGCAAATGAAACGCAGAAACGAAACCAATTTCTCTCAAAAGCCAACCGATTGTGACGTCACGACAGAAATGGGTTTCGATTTGAAACGAGTGGTGAATGAAGTGCACGAAGAGCTCGTGTGTCGTCTCTGCGCCGCTCTCGTCCTCTCACCGCAACTCCTCCTTCCCTGTCATCACCTCTTCTGCCAAAAATGTCTCCAACCGCCGCTCGTCTGTCCCGTCGACGGCAATCCCGCCCTTCAGACCCACGTGAAGGCCGTCCCCTCTCTCGTCCTCAACCTCATCGCCAAACTGGACGTCTTTTGCCAATTCCGACGCAACGGCTGTCTCTGTGTCCTCAAAATGGCTCAACTCGAAGACCACGAGACGCGCTGTCCCTTCAAAGACCTCGACAAACGGCTTCTGGAGGTCTCGACGAGACTCGAGGCGTTGGAAGACGAGAACCAGCAGTTGAGACGCGAATTGACGGCTTTGAGGACCGCTTTAGGCGCCGAGAGTCACTCGAAGGGCCGACTAGTGGTGCGCACCGACGACAAGACGCTGATTGTGGACGCGGACACTCACGAAACCATTCGCATCATTAAGCAACGCATCCAACGAATGGAACAGTCGGACGAAGAAACGGTCGCTTTTCTGGCGAACCGCGAACTCGACGACAACAAGACTCTGGATGACTACCGCGTCCATCGACTGCACAGTCCGTTGTTGTTGTTTGTGGTGAAGAAGAAGATCCGACTGGTCGTGAGGATCGACCGCCAGAAGTCGTACGCCGTGGAGATGTGTCCGAACAATACGGTGGGCGCCATCCTGGAGAGGATTCTGCGTAAAGAAGTGTTTGAAACGAAGAATTTGGTTCTTTGTTTCCGGAATCAGGTGCTCGAAGAGTCGCGCTCTTTGTTCTCCTATAAGATAAAAGACGGAAACTTTGTCTTTTTGAACACCAAATCAGAGCTCCGCGAAAGACATCTTTCTCTCAATCAATAAACTTTCATTCGATTTAATTGTTTTCTCTTTTTTTTGTTCATTTCCTCTCTTTTGAGGTCAACATCTGTTAAGTTAACAAAACTTCCCAATCGATGCGATTTCTGTATTGAACCACAATTTTGAGAGTTTTTGTGTTTTTGAAGAGCTTTTGACTGATGTGTCGATTTGGAGTTGCAGTGATTGCAGACACTGAGGTGTGGCCACAAAACTCCTCCCAACGCCAAGAAATGTAGGTTTTGTCTGAAATCACAGATTCTTCTCATTTCCAAAATGAGTCCAATTCTAGTCTTTTTGTTTGCGTTTCTCTTCACTTTCGGTGAGTTTTGTCGCGTTTTTTTGAGCTTTTATTCATTGCTTTCAAATGCAGTGAACTCGCAGTCGGACGACAGCCATGAAAACGAGCGCATCTTTGACGCCATGTCTCCCAATCTATTCGATGGATTAGGTCCAAGTTAAACTAATTAACTAATTACGGATTAACTAATCTAACTAATCTAATCCATCGAATATATAGTCAAACAATTGACCGGAAATATGAATAGCGAACAGATCTCCGAACTCATGAAGTCCGTGATGGAGATGATGACCAAAATGGGAGACAACGGCAAGCAATCGCAGCATCTCATGGATTCGCTGAACGCAGAGCTCCAGAGTAAGACGTTGGACACGTCTGAAGCCAAAGACGCCGCCGAAGAATAGCGCAAAGAATCCGAGATTTGATTAATAAAAAAATTCTTGTTTTCAATTTCTTTTGTTTCGGTTGTTTTGGGGAACAGGTGTTCAATGATTAGCATATTTGGCACTAATTGTCGACTGAATCGCAGTTTATTGAACTTTAGTCTCATTTTTTTGCAAATGTTTTCAAACGAAATGTGTTTAAAAGAGGCGACAAAACAGAGATTTCTCGCAACAAAACCTCTGATTTGAGTTTTGAACACAAAATGCGATTCCAATTGCTTTTGCTTTCTTTGGTTTGTCTCTCGAAAGGTCTGTCCTTTGCTTCGAACAAATGCTTTCTTTGCCTAACTTTCCGCTCCTTAGCCGACAACGGCTTCCACGTGAAGCAGGTCTGGGACTCGATGTTCGGGACGGCGAACGGCGTTTGGGCCAACGTTCAGCCGGCCGTCAGTTCGGCCGCCACCGGATTGGGCGCCGTCTCCAACCTGAGTCACGTGGTGTCCAACACCACCAACAACGTGATGAACTCGAGCACAGGAGTCGTGCACTCAGTGGTGGGCAGCAGCGATCTGTTGACGAAGCCGTTGGTGCACACGATGAACGACACCGTGAATCTCGTCAACGACGCCATTCCCGTCAAACCCAACAAAACCCTATAAGAGTTGTCAATAAAACACTTTTCAAACCATTCGTTGTTTTTCTCTAAACTCCGCCCAAAATCAGAGCATAAAAGCGGAGAAAGCTTTCATTAAAGCACTCATTAATCATGGCTTTCGTCTCGCGGTTTGCCTTCCTCTGCGCTCTCCTCGTCCTCTGCAGCGGTAAGTCCTCCGCCGCCGCCGTCCAAAACCATTACTCTCTCCGCTTTCTCGCAGCCAAGAATCCGCCGCAACAGTGGGCGCAAGCGATGAACACTTTCCAGTCGATGTTCGGCACCGCACAGGACCTCATCTCCAACTCCGCCACTTCTCTCAACACAGTGATGGGCAACGTGTCGGGCAATGCCGTCGACACGGCCAACACGGCCGTCAACTTGGCCTCCAATACGTTCAATTCGGGCACCGGAGTCGTCCAGGAGATGACGGGCGGCACCGCCCACACCATCAACGGTCCCGTAGTGTCCACACTCAACGAGACCCTCAATCAGGCCTCCAATGTGCTCAACATCAACGCCACCGCAAAATTGCCCGAAAAGTGATTAAACAATAAATTTTATCAAAATTTCAATCATTTGTGTCTTTCTTTTCGCTTCAAAACAACGAATATTCTCAACATTTTGTGTTTCTTTGATTTCTCTAAAGAATATTCTTGTTTTTTGTTTTCAATGTCTTTCTATAATAACCGATAAGAAAAATTAACAAGCAGTTATTTCAAGTACTCTGGAAAATAACAATTTCTGTGATAATTCGCCATTTTTCTCATAAATTCATATTTCATTAAAAGTTTTCATCAAATGATTGTTTCCATTATTTGTCTGAATTTCACATTTATTTGCAATCAAAGCAGAAATTAGTGAAAGAATAGGAATTCATGGGTTTGGTGTCGAATATTGAGGAAACACTTGTCTCTGGCGTTAAATCGTGTCAATTATGAAAACGATTAACGCTTTTGGAACACCATTTGTGTAGTTCTTTGACTCTTTAGGCGAAACTCCTCCCAAACATTAAACCTTTCATAAAAACATTTGCCTTTCGTTCGAGTCTTTCATTTGATACGAAAATGCGCCGAAATTTGCTTCTCATCTCTTGTCTCGCATTTTGTTCCGGTATTTCATTGTCTTTGACTTTCTCTCTCTCTCTCTCTCTCTCCCGTTCTCTCTCTCTCTCTCTCTCTCTCTCTCTCGCATTCTCTTACCTCTTGTGTTCCGCAGTCTTAGTCGCGGCCCAAGACTCGGCTTCCGGCGCGTCGACCAACGGTTCGGTGAACAATATGCTGGACATCAACAGCTGGTTCTCCCAACTCACGAGTATCCCACATATGATCACAAACCTCGCGACCAGTTTTCTCGGCAAACCCGGCGGAATCAACTCCAAGAACGAAACACAAGTCGCCAATCAGACGACTCTTATTTAAATCATTGTCTTTGCGTTGAATAAATCATTTATTGTTTTCTCATATCAAACAAACACTCATTTCTCACTCAAAACGACACTCTTTGACCACTTCTGGCGAATTCCCGAACTTTGGCCATCGTTTCCGCGTAATAGTCGTCGCACTTAAAGCCGGGAAAGCCTTGAGTCATGTGACTGCTGTCCACATCGAAGGACATGTAGAGCGGCTGCGATTGGCTGTACGGAAGCCACGCGTCGTTGGGGTTTCTGCAATCAGTGAACCGATGAGTCAATGATTTGTTTACTCTTTAGACCAAAACAAACCCCGTTTTCGCGAAACGCGTCCAAACAGTCATCAATGCCTCGCTGAGTGCTATCTCTCTCAACGTATACATCTTCTGCACGACGACAGGCATTCCGAACACAAACGCCACTTCCTCCGAGTGAACGGCACCCGTCGCCCACTTCGGACCCAACGCTTGGAACTTAGGTTTCGGTCGGAAACGGTAGTAGAAAACGGTTTGATTGGACGCCGAGTATTGGTTAATGAATTGGAGGTCTGAACAGACGAATACAACGTCGCCGACGATCTCCACGTATCTCTTCCACACCTCTTTGGGGTCCGACGTATTCTCGACGTCCGACAGCATGTAGTCGAGGACGGCCTCAATGAAGGGACGCATTTCTGGAGGAAGGGTTTCGTTGAAGGTCTGGACGAGTGTCTGTCGCGTGAAATTGGCGTCAATTCGGTCGCTGCGCCGGAACTTTCCGAGCGGTCCGTAAGATGCAAACGACGCCCCTATAGAGAGACAAAATCTTCATTAAAGGATCACTGCATTGGTTCCTAACCTTCTTCGACGTCGGTTCCGATGAGAATCTCTTTGGTGTCGAAGAACTGCTTTTTGTCGACCAATTCCTGCGGATGTTCGCCAAAGAAGTCATTGTCTTCAATGGGAGCAAACGAACCCAATCTCGAGTAGAAGACCTTAAAGAACGAATCCGTGAGAAGAGAGGCGTTGGCGCGTCGCAAACAGGAGACGCCGGCTTCAGTCACTTCTTGAGTCTCGTTTGTGACGAGTAGTGGACACAAGTCTCGAATCACATCATTGGCGGCCATAGTTTGGGTGTTCCTTCCGGTAAGCATTAACGGCACTAAAGGATTGCCGCTCTGAAGGATGGCTCGTCGGAACAGGTGTCGACTCAACGGAGAAATCAAGTGATAGCCAACACTGATCGCGCCGGCGCTCTGTCCAAAGAGTACGACATTATCAGGGTTTCCGCCAAAACCCTGGATGTTGTCTTTGATGAACTGAAGAGCTAACACCTGGTCGTGAAGCCCGTAATTGCCGGGAAGTAGGGATCCATTGGCCGACAGGAAGCCGAAGATTCCCAATCGATAGGCGATGGAAACGACGATAACGTCATGTCTGGCCGCCAGAATAGAGCCGTCGTATAAGACTGTGGATCCGGAGATGAATCCCCCGCCGTGGATCCAAACCATGACTGTCTTGTTGTGCGCAGAGTCCGGCGCAAAGACATTCAGATAGAGACAGTCTTCACTCATATCTGCCGACAAAAAGTGGTGCCAATCGGGAAGCGTTTTAAGGATTCTTCGCACGAACCCGTTATTTGAGAAGTTTTCCCTCTTTTGAAAGCAATAATCCCTTTGTTTCAAAGCCTTCAGTGTTTCTGAAAGTAAACTGTCGTTCAG
>CAJPVJ010002820.1:0-12161 GCA_905397405.1 Oppiella nova
GGTATGTCAACATTATACGATCCCCAACACCGGGCTGGTAGTCCAGTGCGTACGCAATGCACTCGGGGTCCAGGAATGCGGGATACTTTTTACCACGAACAATTTGGGGTTCCAGCATCATATAAGGTTATAATAAGTTGTATTTTCTATAATGAATTAAATGTGTTTCACGAAAGTATTACTGTGCATTCAAATGTGTAATGCATAATTGTTTGTATCTCAGACAAAATATGCCCTCATTAGATTAATAATTTTGGGTCACTTTAATAAGATAGACCTCGAGGATTGTATACAATTATGCATGTTATCATATCTTATTTACGAAAATATAAAAACTTCATGGAATTCATAGCCTTCCGAATTAACATTGACATGTTTAATAACAAAAAAAAATTATCTTGAAAAATATTCATTCTATATTATAACTTATAATTTATAAGTTTATATTTGATTTGATTGAATATAAACTTAATGTATAAATTATGTAGCCAATGAATGACACCATTTTATCACTCATTTGTATAGATAATATTTTTTAAAACAAATGTTACTAATAAGAGATTATTCATACGAATTAGTGACATAAAATGGGGTCCTTCATTTCTAATGTTAAGTTTATATAATATAATTCATTAATTTGATAAAATTCTTAAGGCCTTTCTTATTAAACTGTTTATATTGGAATCAATAATTTTACCTTGAGTGTCACAGTATATTCGACATATTAAGAAATTGTCTTGTACCCCCGAGGGACTTTGTGGATACCTTTATTTTATAATATATATTGTTGATTTGTTAAAATATGCATGATTTATTAAAACCTATACAAATTTGACTATTCACTCTATTGTGACTTTTAGACAGATATTTATTTTTTAATACATAACGATAAGTAACTTTCAGTGTAATAGTAATTCACTTTATTAAAATATTTATAATAAAATACATCTAACAATTGCCCATATAATAATTCATTTATTTTATTTCTAATTTTTATTTTGATTATTGAATAATGACAAATTTTATATAAAGTATTTAATTACTTATGACATGCATTCATAATATTGTCAAATAAATTATAAATAATATGCATTAAAAATAATAATCATAATTTTTAAATTGTCGTAATTTTATGTTATTTCATGAATTTGTTTATTAAATAAAACAATTGGATTTATATTAATTATATTATGATTGCGTTGAAAATTATAAACAACTTTCAAAGCATATGAATAAACTTTTTGCTGAATATATTGATAGCTAATGTGTATAACATTGGATAGCATTATAACAGAGAACCCAAACCATAGGCTAACATAGGATGCAATATATGACACAAACTCTTCAAACAATATTTTAGGGGAATGGGTGTGAATGAGATCCGGTATGTCCGGGGCATGAAGTAAAATTTTATGATACCTATAAGCGTTATAAATTGCAGGTGGAGTCTTATAAATACTAGATTGATAATATTCAACATAACATTCACTACTCAAACCACAAGTATGCTTACATTTATGCCCTATTATGATATCATGTGTCATATTTTTACCTAGGTAATCGTAGACGTCAAACATCTTATAAACNCAAGTATGCTTACATTTATGCCCTATTATGATATCATGTGTCATATTTTTACCTAGGTAATCGTAGACGTCAAACATCTTATAAACTGATGATATATTATATACCAAATAATTTCCGGGCCATAAGTGCGGGAATAAATCATTGTATGACTTAATCCTGCATTCATTGATACAATCAAATAGAGACTTATAATCCCTTTCCCTATTACTAACGCAATCTGTTTCATAGGGTTTAGGCAGCGATTTGACGGCAATTTTGTTGTATCGTAGATAATACAGTTGCGGTGTATTTTCAATTTGATCAATGTGAATTGGCGATAATTTTGTTTTATATATGTTTTTAATCAATTGATCCCTCGAGTGGACGATTACGTTCAGTGTAATTGTGTTTACGTTTAATACTATTATTACAAATGTTGTCAAATAATCCTTGAATAGTAAGTCATTATTAAGTTGAAAGTAATCATCCGATTGTCCACTCGTTTGTGACATAAATGTAAAACACATTCTGTTTTGAAATATATTGTAATTTAAATAATTGTAATACTAATAAATGTATATAAAAATCATACCTTTTATAATCGATTGATTGTACAATATTGCTAACATGATGGCATTCTATAAACTCGTTACCAAGGTTAGCCTCATCATTTGTATCAATTTTAAATAAATCATCGCTTAATTGCGTTTTGAATGCATTTGTTCTCAATACAACACACTTTTTGAATATATGGCTAAAATTATAAAATAATTTTTCCAACTGCTGTTTAACCGTATAATTAGCGCAAAACTTTTCCACTTTAAGTTTGTCATCAATTTTATGCTTTTGTGTGATATTTAATTCATTTAAGTACTCATCCCTTAAGACATTGATTTTATCGATACATATAGTGATTGCCGGCAAAGATATCACCGAATAGTTGCCAAAAGTGACAGAAGTTGTGGTTTTGTATGAGAAATAAATTTCACATATTTTGCTTATTTGATACAAACATATAGACAAACAAATTGCAAAAAATGTGAATCGAAATACATTTTTATAAACGAAAAGTAATAAATCATTTAAAACCTTCATTTTGATGTTAGCAAAGTAATGTTGAAAATAAGTGTCAAATTATTTAGTTTTATCGTGAATTAATAATTTTTAATAAACAAAATAATTATCTATTAATTATATAGTACGATATTAATTTAATGTTTTTTGTCAATTTAATAACGCGTGACATTATAAATGTTTTATTAAATACTTTAATTATGCAATTATAATCATTTGTAAGATATTTATGCAATACTTTTATTGATTTCATATTTAATGCATGTATTTACAATTACCAGTATATTTTATATGAAAGTATAATTTTTGTGCTATTTATAAAGTTTTTGATTGATTTTTTATATAAACATATTTTTAATTTTAATTGCTAATTTATGATATCGGCGGTATAGGGAGAACAACACCTTTTTAATCCACTTGTTATCCACTTTTTAATCAATCAGATCCAGGACCTGTTATTCAGTGGCTAAGGGATCAATTAGGATTAATAATCCTTGATCATACACTATTATGATATAGTTTAATTTTGGACTCGGTTTTTTTCGGTACTTTTGCTGTGTTTTTAACGCAGCTTGGACTTAATAAATGTCTTGGATTTATAATTAAATAACTCTTACAATAGATTAAAATTTTCACCAAACAAATATGAGTCATTTTATTTGTCTTACGATTTAGTGATATATTAATTATTATATTGTAACTAATTAAAATTGGTGTTGATATTATTATTGAAATTATTTTATTTCAATATAATTATATGATTGAGTCCATAATACTATGTACTCATTGTACACATGGGTGGGGTGGGTGTTCACCAGAATAGTTATTATAAAAAACACAAATATCTGTATATTTTATTTATTCATTTTAATTATATAATTTTGTAGATTAAATAGCAATAAATATAGATTTTGTTGTTATTATTAATATTTTAGTTCGTAGTGTACAGTACTTTGTGATAAACAATGGCGATACTTAGCATTATTCATAGAGAATTTGACTTTCTTATAAATTTTGTATTTAATAAATGTACTACATTATTATTTGCAATTTTAAATTGTTTTCAAGTCCTAGTCTTTGCAATTAAAACTTTCTTTCTGTTTATCACTCGGAATGAGTGGAGATTTGATTGAAATCACTGCCAAAACCCTTTACCACTTATAAGTATTTTTTCAATAGAAATAACATTAGAGTATAAATAACGTAACTTAAAATTAAAATATTTTATTCGATTAATTAAAATTTTGATTACATTTTATAAACAAATATAGTTGAATATGTTCGGGGAGTAAACTTAGACGTTTGTCTGTTAGCATACTATTAAGTTGCGGAAATGTGAGCTCAACTGAACAGTTAGTGAGAGGCGAAAAAGCTTCAATTGATTGAAATTTTTTATTCAAAAAAATTAGCAAATCTGTTTTTTCTTAAGCAATTTCTAAGTTTATCTGAACAATAGGTTTTATCCATTTTTGCAAATTTTTTTCTTACGTCATTAATAATATTGAGTTCCTCACTCACAGACAAACCTTCCCTTTCTATATCTGTTATTGCTTTCGTAATAAATTCTTAATTGTTTAAAGAATTGAATTCAAGATTACTGATGAGTTTCTTGAGATCATTGATAACACGATTGTTTTTTTGCGGCAAATTGTCAATAAATTTACAAATTACGTTGAAATTCTTTTTGTAATAAAAAGATGCTTTTATCCATGAATTCCAACGTGTAATGATTGGTGTATTTGGTAAAGGTATCTCACAAAATTCTTTGAATTCTCGTCTACGCTTCGGTGAATTAGACAAAAGCTATTTCATTTTAGATATAAAATCGTCTGCGAGTTTATTTTCGTCTCGTATTTTCCCACAAATTAAATGCAAAGTGTGTGCCAAACACGTGACATGTTTCATGTTTTTGAACACATCTTTAGCCATAACCATAGCACTCTTCATTGCTGGAGCAGCATCTGTGACGCAGCACAACTGTCATATTTAATGTCTACCCCAAAGGGTAAATAACTTATGATGGTTATTATTATGATTATGATTATAATTAGGCGGCGTGCACAAAGTACGTTCCCAAAATTTTGATCAAAAATTAACCCTCCTCCCCCTACACGCCCATCGAACATAGGAATTTAACATGGTGACATACCCTTTGGCATGACCCCCCTCCCCCTACCAGTGCGTATGTACTTTGTGTACGCCGCCTTATGAGTCATTGTGAATATAGATTTTCTATTAACTGTACGACACATTCACTTGACCCACACATTCGCCAGTAGTCTCACTCCACTCCAAACCGCCATTCGATACGTATATCTGCGCCAATCGACAGAAGCCGTGTCGTTGGTCTGAGCGCCGACGCTGTGGACGAACTCGTGTGCGGCATATGCCAGGTTATAGTCCGGCCCACATAGCCTGCACGCCGTGCTGTCGCCTACTCTAATGCCAGTCCTGGATCAATGAATGGCTGCCCACTCGGCAGTCGTGCCTCACCGATAGGCGTCCATTAACTGCGGGTGAGCTCCGGGAGGCACCGTTGATTCCGAGCAAACCTATTGGACAAACTACTGGTTCGGTGCCGATACGCCATCAAAGGGTACGATTGGGTCGACACCGTGGGGGCCAGCGGTCAGCCCCAGGTGTTTGACTGCCCGCACGGACCCTTTTATGAATTTAAAGGTTTGAACCAAATGGACGTCAATGACGAGATGGTTGAGCGTATGGCCGCATAATTGAGATACATGATCAAGGTAGTGGTGGTGATGATGGGCTAACTTAAGCCCTACAGGAACTGGCGGAAGGTGATGGTCTTAACGGGGAGAGGGGAGGTGTCGGAGCTCCTATTGAATGCACTAATGTCTATGTCAAACTGTATTCTAATTGTACATGGTGGAACAACCTAAACCTTGTTAATATTAATTTTATGTTTAATAATTAACGTTAAAATCATTTTAAAGATAATGGCTTTATTATTGTATTACTGTATTAATTAAATTTAAATTTAATTATATGTGTATTTAAACATACGATATTTGTTTTAGTTATAATGAATAATTATTATTTTTAATTGCTCAGTTAATTTAATTAATGTATTAATTATTGATCGGATGTACTCTAGTGTTAGTGAAGTATTGGTTGTATTTCATTGCAAACCAAATCCATAGCAAACTGATTCTCAGTGTTAACCAAATGATGAAGTGTTTGCCATTTGTGCCAAACCATAGACCAAAAAGTCTTTGCCATTTGTGCCAAACCATAGACCAAACAGTCCTCCAGTATATGACATATAGTCTGTTAGAGACATAACCGGTTCCTCCCGATAGACATACAGGGGTTGTGTTGAGTCCCAAACCAATGACTTTTCAATAAACCTATTTTCAAGACTCAAGTTATGCCACAATTCGTTACCTATTTGTGTATCACTTGATACGACCCTCGAGTTGTATTCAACTGTCAGACAATTTTTGGGACAATATTTCATACATTTGACATAATATGTGCTAATATTTTGTAAATCATTGTCGAGTATTAATATATTGTTAACATAAGTGTATTCACAGAAATTGGTGTTATAATTATTGTCAAAATCCAATTCATGTGAATAATCATTAATATAAATTTGATTGCATTTAAGCACACGATTGACATAATATCGGACACAACGTCTCATACACTGTGTATGAGATGTGGCACCAAATGGTTGTTCACCAGTACTCCCCTCATATGAACTACAGTTTCCGTACGGTTTAGGTAAATATGATTTCACTGTTTTTGTTATAATGAATGTGTGATTAAATCCCAAATGGACTGACCCGACACTAGCAAGGTCAGCTACATCTTGCTCATTAACCATTTCATGCGAATGCAAATGAATATTCTGTATGGGATACCCATATATTGAACGTTGTTTAATTATTAACAAATTATTCGATGCACCTTTCTCAAATATCTTGGCAATAGACTTGTTTAAATGCACTGTCCTTATTATAAAGAATTGGTAACTACCAGGTACTCTGCCTATAAGTTTGTTAGGCATTAGCAATTAGTTATGTTGGAAATATAGATAAAAAATATGTACTGTGGATAGAGACAAGCTAACAATAAAAGACCCAGTATCAACAGCCTAAACAGTGCTAAATGTGTTTTTAATACTGTTGTGGACTGAAACCATTTTGGACACCTTCTCGTTAGATTGTCTCTACCTTACCCGTACATCCCTTACCTCGTAAATGTCTATAATAGTAACTATCCACTGATTTAATTGTATTTAAATTATATTGCTTATTTGAACCATCATTTGTAATATAGATTTCATTGAATAATATATCAGGTATTTGTTTGTCAAATAGTTTGTCCAAACTTAAACGTAAATCACATTGAGTCACTGATTTTAATGTACATTGTTTATATATAACTGGTAATTGAAATGCAGTTATTAATGACATAAACGGATAATTAATGTCAGTTTCATAGCTGATGAAGTCGATTGTAGTAATGAATTTAAAATTAAAGTATTGTTTTGATATACCGAATAATTCGTGGATAAGTATTACCGTTAATATTGCGGTGATTATGAGCTATCATTAGAAATATTAAAATATATCAATTAATTCATTGGTTATATAATGGTTATATGGTTATAGATAGGATCTTCAAAAGTGGAAATAAAAGTGCACATTATAAATAAGGCTAAGTGTACAGTATCACTGTAATTCATACAAAAAGTTTTAAAAGTCAGTCCCTAAAATATGTCTTGATCGATTATAAAGGTTTGAGTGATTTATCAATTAAATACTCAAATTATTATAAAGAATTAAAATATAAAAATCCAAAATAGATTAAAATAGTGAATAAGTTTTTATGAATCACAGTGATACAATTAGCCGTATTTATAATTTGCACTTTTATATCCACTTTTTAATAAAATTCTAGTTATAGATTATAAGTTATAATTTATAACATAATATAATGTTAAATAAAATACGCACCTTTAATTTAATCTTTGAAAATGGTCTTGATAAATGTTTAATGAATGATTGATTATAAATAATTATAAATATTCTGTTAATACTGTTAATGTATATTCCAATATATTTGTAGATATTATGCAACAAACTTATAAAACTGGTGCCGTGCCATAGACTTAATATGTTGGCTATACTTATGATTAATTCAATGAATGTTATCATTGGGTTGTATTTAATTAATAAATAAAACTTATCATTTAATCTGAAATTAAACACAAGGCTTACATTTTCATATTTTTTGTAGTTTTCATAAATTATTTTATAAAAGTATATGCTTTCCATACACGACACTGGACATTTAATCAGACATTTGTTAATAATCTTCTTGTTAATATTAGTGTCATTATTAATGTAATAATCTGAACAAAATATGATATTTGGTTCAATATAATCATTGAATAACTGAATGGTTAGTAGACTATTATATTTGGGAATACAATGAAAGTGATTCTCATAAGCCTTTTGATAGCATTCATTCAAACAATGGAATTGTGTTTTATTTCCAGAATATTCATAGCATTGCGTGTCGTATGGTTTGGGCAGTCGTTTCAAATCATAACGAATTATTTGAATAGAATTTTCCGATTCTCGTAATTTGTCTTTGAATTCAATCACATTATCCGATATTAAAGGAAATGAATTTTGCGAATGAATTATAAATTTCTTTTTCAAGTAATGAATTTTAATGAAATCAAATTTATAATAACTAATATGTTCATGTAAACGTATGCTCTCTAGGACCGCAATCAATTGTCTTTCTTGAGTGTGTGACAACCATGTGCTACAGGTGCCAAATGGTGATATGATATTTAACTTAAATTTAAGCACATATTTAGCATCGATGATACAATTTATAAAACTCGAGTAGACGTTGAGATCATTTATAACAGAATTAACGAATTTCTCATTAATTGTCCCCAAATTCTGCTTAAATTCCGTTCGACTATTAACGTTCAAATATTTCGCAATAAACTCCATATATTTCTTATTATCCACTCGTATGTCAAACAATTCATATTTAAGGTTTTTATTAACGTTTTTAATTGATTCAACCACATTAATTAACAAATAATATTCTGTCAAATTCACAATATAATTGTCGGTGGTGTTCATTACTGGCATATCATTTGTATAACTATTATGTTTTATTAGTTCATACATTTTATTATTATTAAAAATATTTTCAACAAAATATTTGCGAATATTCTCATCAAATAAAATGTCTTCAAATGTGTTTTCATAGCATATACTGATGACTGG
Source organism: Oppiella nova (assembly GCA_905397405.1). Lineage (NCBI taxonomy): Eukaryota > Metazoa > Arthropoda > Arachnida > Sarcoptiformes > Oppiidae > Oppiella > Oppiella nova. The sequence continues at coordinate 8,928 of CAJPVJ010002820.1, forward strand.
ATACCAATTCAATGATATGGTATTATGAACAGGGTCTTTGTATTCAATTAGCTCAATTGATGTTTGTGTCAGAAATTGTAAATAATTATCTAGTAATAAATAACACTGATAACATATGATAGGTATTGTAATAAATACAGTAATGTGTTTCCACTTGTATTTCAAAGCCTTTTCTATGAATATATTCAATATTTTTACAACCTTTTGAAAAATCTTCCTTAATTCAAAATTAATGTAATATATTATAAATAGTTTGATACGATTTAATACGAGTCTAATGAGAGCACTGGTATCTATGAAAGACATCCCAAACCACAAACCAATGAGTCCTCCGATGTTTGACAGGAAGTCAACGAATGAATACTTTTTGTCTGAATTGTAGAGAAATTCTTGACTTATTTTGTATTCAATCCTTATTTTGATGTCATTTTGTGCCGAATATGTGTTATCTTCTAATTCTAATGAATAGTATATTTGTCGACAACTTTTAATACAATAGTCATTACAAAAGCTTTCATCGACAGAATATTCTTGACTATTGTTACCACATATTCTATACTGTGTTTGACTCGCATTTATAAGAATAAACTTTTCATTGATGTAAGGATTGGGTAAACATTTGTATGAATCGTAATACAGTTTTTCAATACATTTCAATCGGCAAACGGAAGGGCTTACACTCAAACCTAAATAAATAATTTTTAGTAATAATTATTTGTAAATTTAAGAATTATATTTTTATACTAGTACCATTTTGTTGACAAGTTGTCATATATGGATGAGAAAGCAAATTAACAGTTAAGACAGAAATTTTCAATTTGGCGTTCAATTGAATTCTGTTTGTTTTAATTAATGTTTCCTTTGAGTCGATAAATAGATTCATTGGGAAATAGTCGTTAAAATACCACTTTTGCCAGTTATTAAGATTGAGTACTGTGCCATGGATAAAGTCCATTTTTCTATAATTGACTTCAAAATGTGCATTAATAAGAAATTTTTGTTGCGTTTCATAATTGATGTCAAATTGAATGAAGTCGTCGTCAATGAGATAATAGTTGTAATGATTTGTACAATAAGTTCACTATAACGTTAATAAAAACCTTAAATATGAATTGTTTGACATACGAGTCGATAATAAGAAATATATGGAGTTTATTGCGAAATATTTGAACGTTAATAGTCGGACGGAATTTAAGCAGAATTTGGGGACAATCAGTCATTACTTGAGAATCACTGCTATTATTGTCATTATCATTATAATTAGTTTTATCTCTTAAGTGCAATTTAGCTGAACATTTAATCAATTGATTGGCTTTTATAGTGAACTTATTGTACAAATCACTGAATGTATAGTTTGTTAGCATATGCTGTGCGGATGGTCTATAAAACTCGTGTAATAAATAATTTTTATAATAATTTAATTCATTACAAACCAAAGATCTTTTAGACCCTTTCAAGTTATCCATACATTCATCAAATAATTTAATTGTTTTTTGTTGAGCCATATGTTTGTATAACTCGTATTCATGGCTTAGATTAAAATAATCCATAATTTTTGATTTATCAAAAAACACATGCCTTTCCGTACAGATAGTAATCGGTGGCAAATCTAATCCATTTGAATGTTGAACACTAAGTCTGTAAATGTATGGATAACTCAAGTAAGTCATTGTAACATCAATTCCCATATAAAACAATACTGTAAAACAAATTACTTTTATAATTAATAAAAACTTTTTGCGTATATTATAAATCATTTTGAAGTAAAAATAATTTACTATGACCTAAAAATTCAAACAAAACAATATTTATAATATAAGTTTTATATTCTAATATACTATTATTAATAGTGACATATCTGTATTACATGAATAATTGTCGCATTTAAATATGTAAAATGTGTTGTGTAATGATAATATTTAAAAATTTATTTCTAACAAAACAAATCTATATTATACATTCTTACATAAATGTTTATTATTAAACTAAAATCCATGACAACCTATTTAGTATTCAAATAAATATGAATATTTAATACATTGTATTATATTTGAAAAGCACAAAACAATTTAATTAACTACAAAATATGCTTTCATGTGATATCACAGCTAATGTCAAATATTTTGGTCATTCATTAAATTATTTTTCATATACCGGTAATATTATATTAAATATCAAAAATAATACAAATATATAATTATGCTTAAAGCAAAGTTGTAATGAGGAACCTCGTACTCTAACATTTTATTTATTAATTATAACTTTATTAATTGACGTTATTTGAATACTTTTTATTTAATAAATATTTATTTGTTTCCAATAAAATTATTATTTAAAATGTCATGTGACATTATTTAATGTATTTTGTCAATTATTGCATAACCTTTAGACTTAATAGACTACAAATATTTTTGTCATAAGTACATAATTATGATGTTTTTAAAAATAATTTTATGTTGTTAATATTGGGTAATTTAAATACTTTTTGCATATATTTGAAGCATTTTATAAGCTTTTCTATAGTAAACCAATTCATGAGCTTATTAAAAAGGATTTCCTAAAAGTACTTATTATTTTTTCTCATTGACATATAATAAACATAAAATTATTAAACAATTTAATTGGGTTTATAATATAGTGTATGAATTAAGCTTTAAATAAGGGCTAAAATTCTGTTGAAAATTATAGAGAAAACAGTCCTATTTTAATAAATTTGTATCATATTGGCAAAAGAGGTTTAGGACAACCTCTGGTTTATCTGTTGTTATTTGATAGTCAATCAATTGAAATGAAATAATTTTTGTGGTAGTTTATAGCCTGATAACTAAATTTTAATATGATATTATATAACTTTTACAAGCTTATTGTTATTATAAGTTATAATTTTAACATTACAATCTACTCTAAATTTTATGTCCGACAGTGATATGATTTTTTGAAAATAATTTTAGTTTTGTAAATTAGTATTGAAAATTATATTTTTACTATTCATAAAAATAAAACGTTTGTCCAAATATTGATAACCCTATTATGTGTGCCAAACCTGTGGGCACTGGACGACGGTCTGGCGCTCACACCACCCATGGGTTGGCTATCGTGGGAGCGGTTCGCCTGTCAAACAGATTGTGTTAAATATCCCAAAAGTTGTATTAATGAACAGTTATATAAGGAAATGGCCGATAGGGTGGTGACCGATGGGTACAAGGAGTTGGGCTATGAATACGTTAATATAGA
>CAJPVJ010002822.1:0-12151 GCA_905397405.1 Oppiella nova
GGCGTCACTTTATAGCTCATGTCAAGTATATATCACTTAAATTTAAACATCAAAATCAATGGTTTCCACAATTCGGTGATCTATTACACTATCAAATCAGTCTTCACTCACAGAACCTAATGCCCGAAGAAACCAAAGAATTCTTTGTTTCATTACAAATGCCATCAAAAACACAGATAACATACTATGAAATCCAGACCCGACTCCTATTTCCACTTAAGTGTCGAAACTATGAACTCAATAAACAAGACTATCTTAAACTGAAAACAGATTATATGAATGAATGCATTGAAAAGTGTATAAAAGAGAGATGTCTTGAATTGAAACAATGGAAACCAAATGAAATTTATATATTTGATTGTTTGCATCGAAGGGAACGGTATCTGAATATATCGTTCAGAAATGAAAGACTACATGCAATGGGATACTTAGGACATCCCGTTTGGAATGGGTGTCTAATTAGTAAGAAATGTAATTTTATTTGTGATAAACTCTATCCAAACGATTGCATCAAAAGGATATATGATTTTAAAGTGATGGATACAATTAAAACAAATGACGATAAATTGGAAATTAATATCAGGCACAACCGATTTCCGGATAAAATTTTTGAGCACACGCCTGAAATGTCATTGATATCATTGGTGTCTAGTTTTGGTGGATTAATGGGCATGTGGTTGAGTATGTCTATTGTGGTTATATTGGATTTTATAATTACAATCATTTTTAAGGATTGTGAGGATAGACCTAAAAGGAAACCGACTCTTAGACTTCAACAACAACTTACAAAAAGTAAAAATAATTTTTCCACTTATATGAAAAATCAATATTAAATATTTGTTAATACTTTTTAAAATCTTATATTGTTTATGTCTTAAGAAATTGTAATGTAATTGAAATACTGTTACAATTTAATAACAAATCTATTATTATTTGTCAAATCATATTGTAATTTTATAATAAATTATTATTTATTTTATTTTTCTATACATTAATGATCCAAAATAAATTACCATAATTATAACAATTTAATATTAATCACTATATTTGTATCCTATTCAGTTCAAATTAAGTACAATACAATTTTATGAAAAACAAGGTTGACATTGAAATCTTAATCATTTTGACTATACTGTTGTATCAAGTACATGTTTAAGAGCATTTGAATATTAGTAAAGAATAGAGATGTAAGCTCTTGTAAGTTACGTAACTTACACTGTAACTTACGCGTAACTTACGTGTAACTTACAACCAAAAAATAACTTACATGTAACTTACAAACCCATTACTAGCGACACCTATTGGCAAAATATCTGAAACTCACTCTAATTAACTTTAAAATTTACATCAATTTAATCAATTTTCAAAAATAAGTTAATTTAGTTAAATTTGTCTATTTAATTAACAATTCTATTACTATTGTATTGTTTTTATGTAAAAATGAATTGTTTTATATTCACTATTTAACAATGTTGGGTAGAAATATTGACATGTGATGAAATAATAACTTACGAAAATTACCGTTAGTTACCGTAAGTTACGTAAGTTACCGAGGGGAAAAATAAATTACATGTAATTTTCATCTCTAGTAAAGAACCATAATTATGTAAATCAGACTATTAATTATATATTTACGATCTGTTATATTCGTCATTCATAATTACAAAAAATGTATTTCTTATGTATTTCTTAATAATCAATTGTTTTTTACTCTAATAATAAGTACAGTTAAAGTTATTTTGTTTCTTAATTATTAAAAATAGGTTTTAATTAGGTTTTAAGATTAATGTATCTTTACTATATTAATGAATATAAAATATTGCTATTAATTTATATAAAAAACTAATAATTATATAATGTATAAAAACAATAAAAATTCAAAACTCAGTGTAAATTCATTTGGAAATTATGATTTAAGTAAACCAGTGGTCAAAAAGTCTAATTCTCGTACTACTCATGAAAGTCATTCATTTGTGAAGAAAGGTATTCATTTTGATTATAAGAAAAAACTTGAATTTACGTTAAAAGTATTGCTTACAATGGGATGTTTGACTGGATTTATATTACAAACCAAACAACTCATTGAACAGTATTTAAGTGGCAATACTATTGTCTACACAAAGATTGACAGATTGATGGAAAGCAAAATACCGGCCATTACTCTGTGTTTTCCAACTTTCTTATCAATTGAGAAATTTGGTCAAATGTATTCATCCAATCAATACATTAACAAATCATTTACAGAATATATTAATTATTTGCAAGATATTAAAAGTGATGATTTTTCTAATAGTCAACAAATATTGTCTAAGCTTTTTAATAATTATTATAATCAATGGTTTAAAAGAAGTTTTAAAAATCCAACAATTTATCAAATATTTGAGAATTTAAGTTATTCTTTGGCCAACTCTATGGCAATGAATGTATTTGTGGTGACAGTGAACACCACATCAAACGAAGACATCATTATCTCAGACACTGAAGGTTAACTTAGGTAGTCTAGATGCCGAGGAAATTTCTTCACAAAGTGTATAAAATCACTAAATTTACTTTTTACCGTCGTTAAATACTGAGTATAATTCATGTAAAGCCAATGTATAGTAGTGGTCTATCAATGGTTCCCACAATTTCGCGATCTTTTAATAATAGTTTAGTCAGAAGTGAGTGGCTTAGACTAAGGGCTTCTTTCATTTCTTAAAAAGTGAGTTTAATTTTACGGCAGTTTTCATAAATATTGTATAATACTTTAGGTCTGGGTTGAGGATGGCGGCCGTTATGTCACTAATTGTCGGAACTATGATATCAATAATAGTGAAGATCACCGAAAACTTAGGACTGATTTCACACTCGAATGCATTGAGAAATGTATGAAAGAAAGGTGTGGTCAACTGAGACAGCACAACTATGCTAATATTTATATGATCGACTTCTTGCATAGGAAGGAAAGGTATCTAAATATATCGATGAGAAATGAACATATAGACAATGTAGCCTATGATGGTCGCATGCATTGGATTGGTTGTCTCATAAGCAGAAAATGTCATTTCATGTGCGATCAACTCTATCCTAACAATTGTGTTCAAAGGATATATGATTTTAAAGTCATTGAGACAATCAATACAAATGACGATCAATTGGAAATCAATATCAGACACAACCGATTGCCTGATTATATCTTTGAACACACGCCTGAAATGTCCTGGATATCAGTTGTATCGAGTTTTGGTGGATTGCTAGGCATGTGGTTGAGTATGTCTATTGTGATTATATTGGATTTCATAATTACAATCATATTTAATGATTGGGAGAAGAGAACTAAGAAAAAAAGGTTTCGCAAACAACCCCTACAACCAAAACCAAGTTTCAATCAATATATTTCATAATTACTCTACATTTTCACAAAATCGTTAACAACTGAAAGTATTATTAGTTGTGAGAAAAGTATACTATATTGTAAATTTCAGTGATTTGAAATAATTCAATATTTTTTATGATAAATAAATTATTTGAAATCTATAGAAATAAAGTCTGTTAAATTATTTACCCAAAAAAAATTAAATACTGTTTTAAATGAATTTCATTTAAACCTGAAATATACTGCTTATATATTGCTTATATATTGTATATGGGTGCTGTTGTCTATACTTATAGTTCAATATATTTATACAATAGCAGTCAATAAGATACACGACTATTTAATTCACAAAGCTTTTTCATAATGATTACAACAATAATAAAAGTAAGTATAATATTTGATGAATGTTTTTCACAATTAATGATTAACTGTTTTTATAATAAAATTTTTAGTTAATTATAAAAATATGAGAGAATGAAAATAAATAAATATTATGTTAAATTCGTTTATATTTAATGTTTGAAACAATGTCTACAATTACTAATAAACGTAAATTATTTCTAAATTTGAAGAAAACTAAAACTATAAATAATCGGAAAATTAGTAAAAATAAAAATAAAAATAATATAAATAAATTTCTAAAGGATCCAAGTTTACAAAGTGACTTTAAGTATGAAAATGTATTCAAGAGGTGTTTAAAATTATTAGTAGTAATAATATGTTTGTCGGGATTTATATTTCAAATGAAGATATTGATTGAACAATATATGAGTGGAAAGACTGTTGTGAGCACCAGAATTGAAAGACTCAGCAAAAGTAGGATTCCGGCCATAACTCTATGTTTCCCAACATTNTTCCGGCCATAACTCTATGTTTCCCAACATTTATATCAATGGAAAAGTATGCTGAATATTATCCTAATAAAAGGGCTAAACAACCATTTATTAGTTATATGGATTATGTAAACAAAACCTCAAATCACAGGTTTAGTCCACAAATAATGGAAAATTTATATCAATATTATCAGAGATATTTTCATAACTTACCACCAGTACAGCCTACTGTATATGATTTGTTTGAATATTTTAGTTTCTCTCTAAATAATACACAAATAGTCACTGTTTTTATCAATAATAACACGAGTGAAGAGGAATATGCCGTATATGACGGCCAACCCTTCGAGACCATCACATCCACGGCTCCGTTCAGAAAATGTTTCACTTATTTCAGTGATTTGAGTCCCAAATGGCGACAATTCAAAGAAGTGAACATTAAATACATATTTGTAAAACTGGTTCATCACAACCAATGGTTTCCATTCACTCAACAATTATCCGGATATTCCCTAAGCATTCACTCACAGAATTTGATACCTGAGCTCAACGGTGAATACTTTGTGTCTATTAAGATGCCATCAAAAGTGGTGATCACATACTCGGAGATAAAGACACAGCTATTGCCCCCTAATTATGTGACTAATTGTAAAAATTATGACCTGGATGATAAAGAGTATTACCAAAACTTTAGATCAGATTGTTTAACCGATTGTATCGACAAATGCATAATATATAGATGTGCTCTAGTACAAAATTTAACATTACCCATGACATACATTCACGGGCGCCTTCATCGCAAGGAACAGTATGTTTATGTTAAGCCTATTAATAGCACTTATTTTTGGATAACTGACCAAATATTAGGTGAGTGTGCGGTCAGCAGGAGATGTCATTTATTATGTTCGGATAAATGTGCCAATAATTGTGTTGAAAGGATTTATGATTTTAAAGTGACCGAGACACACACATCAAATGATAATATAGAAGTTATTATCAAACACAATGGTATGCCTGATAAAAGTTTTGAGCACATGCCTGAACTCAAACTGATCTCATTTGTGTCTAATTTTGGTGGACAACTGGGCATGTGGTTAGGCATGTCTATCATTGTTATAATGAATTACATAATTACGTTAATTTTTAAAGATTGGGATAAGAGGTATAAGCGTAAGAAATCAGTTCAATCTATTCAACACAAATCCACATTTCATGAACACATTTATCATAAATATTGATATCATAATTACTTTATCATTATATTGAAAGAATAAAGATTATAATCTTTATTATACTAGTTTGTTAATTTTATATTTCATGATTGTGACATTTCTTTATTTTATATAAATTATGTCAATTTTAACATTTAAGTTTAATATTTAAAACTTTTATACTGCAAACTAATTTTAGTAACACATAATAAATAAACTTAATTTCAAATTATTTTAGAATTTATAACTTTGCTTATTCTCAATTTTTAATCTATTATAAAACATCTATTATTACATGTAATAACTTAGATATCAAAACAATTATAATAGATACTATAAAACGAACCAACGTTTTCATTTATTACTATAAATAAATTAATTAAAACAATGCGAAATCCTTTATTTAATTATTAGTTTAAAAGTATTCTGAAAGAATTTTTAAAATGAAAATAGATACTCTTTGAAATTGTTAGCAAGAACTTTACCAATTAAGTTATGTGTGTTTGTGTATAGAAACCTCAAATCTGGGCCAAATATGTCAACATTTAAAGCGGGTATAAGTCGTCTCTTTTCTCGTGAAAATAGTCTTCACGACGAGGATAGCGTCCAAAGAGAAGAAATACTTATTTCACGAAATGTTCAGATTATTGGACACAAAGACTTCAAAACAGAGTTTCGATGCAAGCGAGACATCAATTTGTTTGTCTCTAACTATCATATTCTTCTCGATTGCAAAGCCATTAATTTAGAGTCTATTGTCAATAACATCTTAACTGTAAGTTTTGAGATCAACTCAATAACCTTATTGTCTAAAAAACAATTTATTTGCTATGTGAAATGTTTATAGATTTTTAATATTTAGATCAATACTAAATAATTATTCTTTGGCTTATTATCTATAAATTGCGAAACATATTGTGAAACATATTTTGACTTTTAATGTTTTATTACATTTAGCATAACATAAGTTACTTGTTAGTACTACAGTACTACAAGTACTACAGGTCTGTATAGTATTATCTTATCAATACATTTCTCATATAAAATATACAATCAATTTTATTTATTGGAAATATAAAATAATATTTAGATCGATTTTTGTGTTTTAGTAAACATCAAGAATTAAATATAAAATATTAGTAAAAGTTAAGTTCTTTAATAGTATTATACGAAAGTGTTTAAAACTTAAGTTGATTACAATTAACTATATTATTATACTAAACTAATTACTATATGTTATTTGCCATTTTCACATACATACTGTATCAAAACTCTTATCAAAACTAGAGTAGCATTATTTTTAAAATAGTAATTTTTACAATGTCCTAATCACTGAATTAATTGTCAGCAATTGAATGGCAGTTTATCTGAGAAGGGAATAACTGATATAACAGACAACTTATATTGCATACAAAACCAATGTCTGAGTCAAACAATTCAAGGAATATATGTGCCATCGGGAGAGGGCCACCACTTCGACCAGACCTGGCTATGCACTCAGTAATCATACATTTCTATAACAATTAATTTTAATAAAATATAAAACTAAACATAATTCAAAACCCATTGAATAGTTGTTCGCTTCCATCCATCAAAAGACGGCAGATTTGTATCGCAAGACTATCTGAACCGACAAACCTTGGGATCACTTCACATAACATTAAATTCTTTATACTTATATTAGCGCCACTTAAAGAAGTATTAATTCTTAGTATTTGATATAATTATAAAATTATTAATTTAATTATAAATTAGAAATTAACCAAAAGTTCACAAGAAATTAGTCACACATTCGCCACTCTATTCGCCGACATATACTTCAGATTGGATTTAATTAACGCTAAGACTGAACAACAATTCATTGAATTTATCGATAAAAGAGTGCATCGATTGACAAATAAAACAACTGTTCATAACTTGAGTGCAATCGACGAACTTAGACAGAAATATGAAGAAAAACAAGTATTAATACAATAATAAAAATAAAATATATATATTGTGTTTATTGATATATTTTAATTAATGATATTTAATGATTAGACAAAAAAATTTGGTGTAAGCTTTGGTAGCGGACTCATCGAAAACTTTAAGCGACGGTCTAATTATTATTTGAGTGACTATATCGATGGTATACAGAAACACAACTTATGGCACAATTACTGATGAAAATCATATCTGATTGACAGGTTTTGTGGGCCCACCAAAGACTATACACAAGACTGTGGCCACAACGGTGTCCCTGTATTTCGCAATACTCCTGCCGTGTATAGCGTTTGGAGTCCGCGATCACAACAACACCAATGCTTTGATCGATACGAGACGTGCACTCATTGGACAGACTATTGGTGGAGCGGTGTTTGCATTACTCAGTGGTCAGCCACTGGTCATCATTATGACAACAGCGCCGTTATGTCTCTATACGAAAGTGGTTTACGACATATCCTATCAGTTGGAGGTTGACTTCTACGACATGTTTGGCTGCGTTGGGCTCTGGAATGTCTTCTTTGTCTTAATGTATGCCTTCTTTGATGTGAGTTATCTCATGAAGTGGTGCACGAGATCTACGGAAGAGATCTTCGGGTTGTTCTCATTCTTTGCATTCCTTATCGAACCGATCAAAGACTGTATTCAAAGTTAAGTCACTTTTAAATAGTTTAAAACTATACTAATTTAATTTAATAAATATTTTAAAATAGATTTTAAAGATTACTACTGTTTTGATCCACCAGTGAATACAAGTACTTCATGTGGTGATTGTAGTCCACAAAGCAGTGTCTTATTTGTACTCTTAATGTTACTGACCGTATGGCTCGCAGTCGCTATTTATAACTTCAATGCATCGTTAGTTTTGCTTAAATTTTAATATTATTTAATTATATATTTATATTTATATTTACTATACTTTCTATAAATTTAGACCATATTTAGATCACAACAAAAGGGAAATACTGGCGGATTATGCCCTTCCCATAGCTGTCATATCAATTAGTTTTGTGGGCACTTATCTGTTTCGTCATGTAAATGGTATAATTAGTACATTCAAAATGTATTATAAATTTTAAAAGTATGATTAAATCACTGAATAGCCAACAAAATAGAAATCAGTGAAAACTTTTCGTTTAATTTGGTTACATTCAAAAGCCTAACCATTGGATCCATATTTATATCAATGGTTTTGGGCTTTGCTCTGTCGCTGCTATTCTTTATGGACCAAAACATATGTAAGAAATATTGTATTTAACAAAAGTTTATATATTAAACAACTGCACCGACACTTTAACCCTAACAGCGGCCGCACTGGTCAACAACCCCAGCAATAAGTTGAAGAAAGGGGATGCCTATCACTGGGATCTCCTAGTGGTGGGTCTCTTAAATATATTCCTATCAGTGTTCGGTCTACCCTGGATGAATGGTATGCTACCCCACTCCCCCATCCACGCCCGAAGTTTGGCTGATATACAGCAAACTGTTGACCCAAACGGACAAATCAGGGAACGTGTGGTTCGGGGCCGTGAGACAAGAGTCACCGGATTAGCCACTCATATATTAATTGGGTTATCATTACTACTAATACCGGAACCGCTTGATTACATACCGGTGCCCGTTCTCAACGGTTTGTTCCTCTACTGTGCCATTGCCTCACTTCGAGGCAACTCTTTTGTCGAAAGAATGTTACTCTTTGTAACCGAACAGGTATTCAATGAAAAGAATATTTTATTTATTTTAGTGTCAGTTCATTAATTTGTCATATATTTTACAATTATATGAACAACATTGAAGACGGCATATCCGCCTAACCATTACATACGCCGGTGCCCACAGAAACTGATCCACGCGTTCACAATGATTCAGATCATTCAGTCGGCAGTTCTCTGTTTCTTTGCCTTTTCTGTCTGGCCTTACGTCCAAATGGCATATCCGGTGGTCATTGCGATCCTCATTCCCATTCGGTACTCATATTTATAAGTAAAAACTAATTATTAAATTTTAATCATAATTTTAATAATTTTTTAGTTCAAAAATAATTCCTTTAATAATCGATGAAAGATATGTTGAAGCAATAGATGGCTATCATTAGTGGAATATTTGATAATCTTAAATATTATGTGATTACAGATATAATAAAGTTTAATGCGATTAAAGTACCATGATATTACCATGATATTTTATTTGACAATAATCTCATAAATGAAAACAAATAATGAGAAAATAGAGCCCAGAATTAAGGGTCCGATTGCTATCTTGGTGTTTGACACCGAGAACCGATGATTTCGACTAATATGAATGTACTGGCTTTCACCTTGATAGAATTTCCAACCAAATTCCAGGGCCACTGAAGTCCATTTGGCACGCAATCCCTTCTCAGTGATGTCATACATTCTGATGAAAACACGATTAATAATTTAATTGATTTATTTCTAATTCACATTAATTTATAAAAATCTAATCAAAACATACATTCTCTCTGTTGTGTCAAACAAAATATTGTCGATATGTCTACTGAAGTATAAACTGCTGTATCGATTCGTATTGACTTCTGAGCCGAAGAAGAGGTTAGGGTCGTCCCCTTTCAATAGGGTCAGGGTATGGAGATCACCGATAATACAATGGGTCCTAATCTTAGACTTAACAATCAGTGCATTCTTCGCCAAATTGAGTAATTGGGTATCGGTTTCAAAGTCATTATTGGATTTACTTTTACGTATTATTGCCTTTTCATTTGGTTCTCCATTTGCCTACATATTACACAAAATTTCATTTTGATTGCTTTTACAATAATTAGAATTATAATATTTTGATGTAGCAATTTACAAGCATATAATGAACATTACTTCAATTTTTCTGATATCCACTTCACTCATGTAAATGAATGGCAATATATCATCCCTTTCTAACAGATCGTCAAATGTGTGGATAATAGTGTATTCTTTACGCATAGTTCGCGATAGAGTTAGGCTCGAGAAGGATTGCAACAAAACCACTGACATTATAGACACCAAACCATACATCATATACAGAATTAGTGGATTGAAATCATTCCTGAATTCTGGGGTTTACAACAATTTATTCAATCATTATGGACTTAGCTTTTAATTTAAATTCTTACTTTTAAAACACACTATTTCCAAAATAACAACGAATTCATTTAAAAATGCTTTCAACCAATATTTATTACTTTGTTGAATCCATTTGTATGTTGCAGTCACACAATATATTGCCAATATTGATACAAACATTAAAAACCAGATCTATTTATATGAAAATTTTAAATGTTGATTGGTATTTCGTGAAATAATCTAAATTCAGATAATAGATACTATACCCATAAGTCAAATATTCCAGTTATGGCTAAAAAATAATCTAGTGTATTAGGTGGGTATTTGATTCCCAAAATATTCATAATGGGTCTGACGTGAAATGCTGGCACAGATATCTTACTCGATTCTATCATTTTATCGGTGATGTCATCAAATCCTAAAAACATCTCAATTCTCTGTCAAGGATTTCAAGAAATTTTATATAAAAACCAAAATAATACTGTAAACTAAATCAAATATAATTACATTTTGAATGACATGATCTTCAAAATATCCTTCCCTTCCTTTGTAAACCCAATTAGATTTTGTAGAGTTTTCTCTCTCAATATATATCGGAATAGCACTATGGTTAATTAACATTTTTATTGTATTATTATTAATACCGGTAATAGATTTAATTTTTTTCTGCAAATCAATATATCAAATATTTCTTACTTGTATTGCAGTCGTTTGGTTAACTCTTTAATAATGAAATAATAAGGACTACACAAAAAGTTTTCGGCCTCTCCTAAAATCTATACAATTAGTGATTAATAAATAATTAATTAATTAATTAATTAGTGATGAAATATAATGAACCGCATATTCCCAGCTGAATGTGAAGTTTTTCTTCGCCTCAAATTCATATCCAAATGTTTGTATGTGATTAGGTTTAAAGGTGTCTGGTCCATAATAACACTCAAAGTTTGCTTTTATTGGAAACATTATGATTGTAAATTATATAAGTTTAATATTAGTAATTTTAATTTATTATTATCACAGAAATCTACTAATAACTTAACTAAGAATTTAACTTTTCATAATATATACGGTGATTATAGATAGTATATATTATAGAATAATCAATGTTTCTTATTATGATCCAAATAAATTATTTACAGTGATATTTTATCTAAAATTTACAATATATAAAAGTTATAATCTAAATTCTTTAAAATCTCAAACTTATAATTTTGATATAAACAGATTTTTACATTAAGGAATAATGATAACTAAATGGTTGAATGTCAATAACGTTGGTGGATAATAATGATTATTATAATATTATAACTTATTAAACTAATTAATTTTTTGTTTCAAATATCTAGACAAAACAATCTGAATAAAAGAAATTTGAATAAAATAAAAATTTCGCAAGAATAATATAATAGATTAATGTTTCTAATAACATTTTTACAATTAGTACTAGCTTATAATGGTACTTTTTTTAATTTTTATTATCAAGTATACAATATGTTTCAATATTGTTATCAATATGTTTTTTGTATTTGAAATGTATTAGTTATATAAATTACAAAACAGGATAATTTATATACAGTAGATCATACTACTGTAAACGTAAATGTAGTATTTAAATAATAAATAATAAAATAAAACATTTACTAACTAGAAACTTGATAGAAACTTATTTGATTTGATTGATTGCCTATATTG
>CAJPVJ010002824.1:0-12150 GCA_905397405.1 Oppiella nova
ATATTTTGTTAACTTTATGTGTCTATAAATAAATTATTTCTGATTTCAATCATTTATACGCAAATAAATTGTTATAATGTGTTTTGTGACACAATATCGCACCTTTCGATACAGTGAAATACTTTTTATCGCAAAAATTGTTTTCTATTTTTATTACACAAAAGGATTGAGGATATATGATATTTAAAACTATATTTTTTAATATTTTAAACTATCAGTCGATTATGATTTATCGAAATGTAAGATAGCATTCATGAATAGTTTATTTTTCAAATGTTTTGCAGTGAAATTCAGTAAATTATACTTTTATTTTAAAATAAGTTTCTCTTTTTGATTTGATAAGTTTATTTCAATCAAAGTACTACTGTATACATTTTTCTCGATATTTTATTAAGTTCATTGAGTATCAAAACTATATTTCATCAAATGTACCCATATATATAAATTTGATGAAATTCTTATGTCTTATGTATAAATTCAATTAAATGTCGGTCTAATGTACACCATTTATGAGACAAATAAATTAAGTTCAAGTCTCACAATCAATATTTGTGTTTATTATAGAGAAATAAATTATTAAACTTTTAGATAACAACCAATGAATCTGTCTTTAAGTTCGTCCAAACTCTACAAAACCGACTCAAACAGCGATTATAAGCGAAATACGAGTCGTTTTTGGTATTAAACTCACGAAATAATTCTCAATAATTAATAATTTTAACAATTTATTTTCAAAACCAATATTTATTAACGAAATCCTATAAATAGATATTATTAATAAGAGTACAATTAAAATTTTAATTATTTTTAAAGTACAAAAAATCCGTAAACGTGTAATTAAAAGGCTTCGACCGTATGGTTAGTGATAGAGATAGTATGAGACACACCACTTCACGTGGGGACGAGCCTCCGAACATGAGACACACTCATGGGAACACCATTCACAGCACCGGTATCTTATAATCATAAGCACATACAGCGATTATCAAAAGGCAAATATTAAAAAACATTTTATCACTTTTTCCATTCATATTACTGAATAACACTACAGTTTATTATTGACGCAAATAATTTCACTTAAACTCACATTTTATAACTAAAAGCCATTAAATTATTGCATCGTTTTGAAGGACAGTGAAGTGAATCACATCTACTGTTAAACTAATTGTTTATTAAAAGGTTTTGTGAGGGCTGGTATCTAATTGATAGAAATGACAGGAATTATTACAGAATTTTTATATTCTTTAATAACATGAATATGACACCATCAATATACAATGTTCAAATATTTGAGGTCCCATTTTGAGCTAACTGTGCAATGATAGGCTATTTTGACATTTACTACTATCCCAGACCTGTCTCATCAGCTAAATTTATTATTGTGTTGTCTAATCTAAACTATACATTAATACACTTTGAACACCAAATTCTTGATATGTACTGTATTTATAGTATAAATGTACTGTATTTTCAGACGTTAATCTCTAACACTCCGCACACAAAACAATCAATTGATGTGTTATTTTAGATTAATTTTCTTAATTAGTGGTTCAAATCATAGTCTCTTTTCTATTGCGAGATAAGGGCCACACATGTGCCGAATATCTAGTTATCTAATATCCAACAGAATATTCACATATCGTGTCCTCAACTTAGCTGTTGTTGCAGAGGATCTCAAACCATAAATCAAATATTTATTGAGAATTTTTATAATGAAATACAATTGTATTTTGTACACTATATGTTCATTGAATTTATTATGCTAGTGTATGACATATTGGTTTGATCCAGTTCATGTAAACCTGATATAAATGTACTCTAATGCACAATCCTCTGGTCTCACACTATGTATACAACCAATGATATAACTGTTGGAGAAATGGCTATTGATATCATAAGTGTTATCCAAATTGATATCTTATCTTATTTCTAGAAAAGTTTCTCCAAATTATAAAATTATAAATAATTATTTATAAAAATATGTATATTCAACATTTAATATGGTTAAAAATAAAAGTTTTTTATATTTCAGTGGTTATCGAAATAAAAGATATTCAGACTTCAAATACATAAAGAAAATGAAACTTTTTGTTATCACGAATTCTGTAAATCTGATTAAATCCATAAAAATATATATATTATTTTTATAATACTTGTGTACATAAATTTCAACATTTTTTTTCATTGATAACAAAAAAATTGCACTGAGAGTGGAGTTGTACTGTATATACCAGTGTACAGTATATCTATGCAAACAGTTACCCAATTGTTACCTAAAGCCTTAAAAACTTTACTTTTAGTTTTTTGCTTAGTTCTCACTATTTAGGTGCAATAAAAAATTTGAATAAAAAACACTTTAAACTTCTCCACACCACCCCTTCTCTCCAGTTCCTTAACAGTCGTGTGTAGGTCGGGATTTATGAGCTATAAATTGCTACAACAAAAAAATGTTAAATAAAAAATTGCACACAAAAGAGGTCTACTATTATCGCACAACTCGTGTGTGTCGTAAGAGTTGGGATATGTTTTAAGCGGAACTTCTTATAGACCTGTTTCTTAGGATTCACACAGATTTCAGACACAAAAGTAGTGTTTCTTAAGAAATAGACCCAAAGGGAGGGTTATATGAGTGAAGGAATCGGCGGCAAACAAATAGCTATAAAAAGGCAAAACATTTTTTTCCGGACACTTTTACTCAACACGTATAACACGTATAATAACATACAATACGAGCCATACATACGTGTGCTGTAAAAAAGGCGTCGAAAGGCCCCGGGAGGAGACGTGCGGACGCGATATGTATACATATTTTGGAGGTTATGAAAAGGTTATGACTGAAAGGGGAACAGTATGTATGAATACCCGTGAATAATATGTCCAAAAAAATTATTGGACGTTTTTTGGCGGACAATGACAAACCCTTTTCATATACTCGTGTTTGCAATGTTTGTATAAATAATTCTTCAATACATGGCAACAAAAGGGTAGACTTTGTGCAAAAAGTGCCCGACTTATCATTAATGCATTTTTTGTACGCCTCCCGGTGCTCCCGGGTCTCGCCATATGAATCGCACATTATTATGCATTTGCAGACTCCATGTCCTCGTATTTCAGTTGTGAAAAAATTTGAGCAAAAAATTTCTTTTGATGCGAAAGAAGTGCAAAAAATTTAGCCTTCATTTCGACAAAAGAATCGCACAATTCGTGAATTAAACTATTTTTTGCCTAAATTTCTTTTCAACTCTTTATTGACTGTATATTTCAGACGATTTTTTTGAGTCGGAAACAGATTGGAAACGAGCTTTTAATCTAAACCCCAAGTGGTGACCAAAAAAATTGTTTTTCTAATTTGAATTCAATTATAAGATTTTATTATGATAGACTTCAATATTGTGAAATGGTTGTGAAATGTACAATATTTACAATTGCACATCTATTGAAAACTAGATTAAATTAGTATAGAAATTTATAAATATACTCTACTGACGTCTATTAAATTAAGTTTGTGTTCAGCAAAAGTTTACGAATTTATATCTTGAGCTCATAATAAATTGCAATGTTTTTGCTGGTCTCTGGTTTGTGAATAGTCTGTGATTATAAGTGTTAGATATGTATCATACGATTGGGAGTTCAATAATGTATAAACTGTTTTTGAACCAAATTATCACTAAATCGTAGGTCTCTTCCCAGATTGACGCCAATCATAGCTTTTAAAGGCTGTTAATTAATCTATAATTAAATATTGATATAAATTATAAGTATTGCACTCCTATTTCGCAAGACAATTTAAAGACTCATCTTAAAGTGATTATTTTTATATCTTCAATGACACCAAACTATTTTGAGATATGATTTTCAAAAGACTTCATAATATGAAAATTATTAGCTATGTAGAATCTTGTTAAAGTCTTGTATGTGTTACTAGTATAACGGAAAAGTTTATTTCATAGATTACTACAACTGTAATATTCACAAAATGATTGTTGGATTCAATTATTAAATTATATTTCATTTAAAACACGAGAGAAAGAAAGAAAAAAAGAAGAGAGAGAGAGAGAGAGAGAATAAAATAAATGTGTAAGATGCTCTAAAATGAATTCTTTGAGAATAAAACTTGTTAAATATTGTGTACTAATTTTTGTTATTTTAAAATCTTATTTAAACTCTTAAGTTATGTGAAAATAGACGTCAACTGCATTTACAATCAAGATTCTGATACAGAATGACGGGTATAATATTGAGGGGCAATAATCTGTTTGAACCCCTTTCCCCCATTTTGTCGGTGAATAAAGCAATTACACTGATATATAGGCGAACCAAATACATAATAATTTAACTTTTATATCGCATGATATAAATGCATTGAATCACGTCTACAATACTCCTCTAATCAAATAAATTTAGTGCAAACTATGACCAGAAAAGTGTTATAATAACGGAGTGTTTGAATTGAGAAAATTATCTCAGAATTTATGATAATATTTCACATGAAAATGATTTTGAATATAAGAAAGGTTTGGTTTGGTATGAGAAAGAGGGCTTAGGTTTGGGATAATAGAGTAGAGTGAGGGACACATACCATAAGAATATGTGATAATCTTTTTTGATGACTTGACTTTCAAAGCAGACAAATCTTGGTTTTTACCATAATTTACAGCAAAAAAGAGATTCTTTATGTCTCCTAATAGAAAAGAAAGGTATGAAAAATATTTTATTTTATTAGTTAAGAAATGGGAGGGAGAGAGAGAGAGAGAGAGAGAGAGAAAGGGCATAAGTGTGGATAAAGTTATGAGTGGATTGGGAGCGCACGTAAAGCGAAATTTTTTTATTGAATGAACTTTTAAATTGGATCTAAATTTAAAATACATTTTACGGACTGTAAAGAGAATTTTGAACTTTGCAACCACTGCTTGCACTGTAAGGTTAAGAATATTAAACTAACAGAGGTGTGAAGGGCCAGGCATGACAGCAAAATAGCTTGTAACTATTTATAAATCGTAAATTGTATTCATAATATTATTGTAATTACAATATACTAATTCTTTAATTAGGTATGCTAAATGTTTTATAATAAACTAGTTAATTACATCTATTTTAAATATAAATACTAATTAATGTTATCTTAATACATTTTTAAAAGGACATAATGTACAATGTACAGTACTGTATATCACCCCCCCCCCCTTCCAAGAATATGGTCACCATTGAGTGGGATAGTTTTGGTGGTTATTTAAAAAACATGGAGGGGTTGTCAGGTCTGGGTTTTGTCATTGAAAAGGAAGAGGAAGACATTTTATTGTAATTTTTATGTCTATCAATACTTTTTTAGAGAACTATTTGCTTTTTCTTTTGACATTCAATAGGCGTTTGAGAAACAAGTTTTTTTTGGTCACTAACTAAAAATGTTACACAAAAACAGTTAACAAAACATTTTTTCATAACACCTAATAATAAAGAAATTCTTATCAATTCTTTTATTTAAAAAAAGTCTATTAGCATATCTATAGCTAAACATAGCTTATTACAAGAAATATAACACAAAAACAGTTAACAAAACATTTTTTCATAACACCTAATAATAAAGAAATTCTTATCAATTCTTTTATTTAAAAAAAGTCCATTAGCATATCTATAGCTAAACATAGCTTATTACAAGAAATATAATAATTTTTATATCTATTCAAATATTTAAATAACAATATTTGACAAAAAAAACTACATTTCATACAAAGTCACAGATGTTTTAGATGTTAAGCCATATAATCATTTAAATAGATTTGCAAATCAAGAAACACATGAAGAATATCCGACTACTTGTGAGACATTTCCCAAACGATTCTCAAATAAATTCTTAATTCTCTCTTTAAATCTCAAACATTTTATTCCTCCGCTTCTCAAACACTTAAACAAAATTCTTTATTCATATAAAAGCCGGGGATATCCAGGGATGTCGAGGGCTACCCTTGTTGTAATTAATTGATAAAATCTGAAACTCTTAGTAAATTACTTAGAATTTTGTATATAAGTACAAGAATACAAACTTTCTAGTAATATATTGTTAATACATTTTTTTGGTAGACCTCCCATTCATTGATGCATAATAAGTTATATGGGAATCTGAAGGCCTTATATCCCTTTCCCCTCCCATAAGGAATGGGATATTAAGGGAAAAGAGAAGAAGAGACGATAAAATAGGAGTTCACTCCACAAACACATAAAACACATAATCTTTTTTAACCAATTTTTTCACCAATTTTTTGTGCGGTTAGCCTTCGGATATCACTGGTAGGGCAGGGATGGTGAGTGTGTGTCTGTGCTGTGTGAATATGGACTACTGGTTCCTTTTTTAAAGGCAAACACCTGGAAATCGTTATTTTTTATTGACCGGAAAAAAATTTCTCCTTTTTCTCGAACATAAGTTTTTGCGCAAAAATTATTTTAAGTAAAAATTATTACAAATCATTTGCTTCTCAACAACAGATGGACTCCACTTTCACTACAGATATTGCAGACGTTTTTGGGGACTAAAGAATAAATTCTTACGACTGATTCAATACAACAAATACCGGTTGAATATACTATATATTCTTGTCATATATTTTTGTTGTCCTAAACGGTGTTTAGTTTTCTAGACTTTTGAGTGTGAAAAACGGTAATAAACGGTATATACTGATGGCCGGTCAGGTATATACACGTGAACCCGGAGTTAAAGGTTGAGCACACGATATGAATAAACCACATAAGAATGGATTGAATAGTGAATTGTAGGACTGATTCGTGACTTTTACGATCAAATAAGTATTAAACCTAAACAAACAAATAAATAAACACGAAATCCCATTAAAGAAAATTTTCTGATCTTATATTTGTTGAAAAATACTTTTTTGTCAATGAATTCAATCCATTATAACGTATTGCTAAAAGTTAGAGGATTTATATTCAGTACACAATAACCTCTGTATAGTAGACCACAGATTCTATAGTCAACTGTAAAAATGGTTAAAGTTGTGAATTAATGAGATATATTTTGTAAGTATAGAATTTTTAAAATTTATGTTAATTTATGGAAAATTGTAACAGAATATAGGAATTATTTAAAGAATTTTAATAACCCAGGTTATGTGAGAACTTGTGATTGTGATACAAATCTATTTTCCCAATACCTTTAGCTGACAAATGTGTGAACAACAAAAATATTCACGTTTTTTGACTTATTATTATGATTTGACACTAAATGCTATAAAAGCCTTAATCCGATATTTACGGAAAATATATCACCAAAAAGTGTTATGAATTACAAGAGCAAAGAGTTGTGAAAAGACATGTGAGAGTCGAGTGAAAAAAGGAGTAAAAAGAGGAGAAAATTCGCACAAAATATAACACAAAAAATTGTTTGTTTGCCTAAAAATAAGGGATTAAAATCTCTTTTGCTTTTAATACAATAATATATGAGTGAGAAAAGGGATTAAAAGGGATTTTCTTGGGACACATAAATGTTACGTTAAGTTTAGGGCTTTTTATTTGGTTTTGTGCGCCGGAATCAAGTGATGGGTTGGTGTGTCCGGGGGAGGGATGCGATGGGCACTGGCTGTTGACAATACCCACTAAACGTGTGGGTAAACTGGATGGTGGACTGTCAATGAATCGATGGATCAAATTATTACTTCTCTTTATTGAGACTACAATTCCATTGACTATTCATGTCTTCCCATAACATAGAGAAGTGTCACTAAAATTCCTGCACTTTATGTATATTTGTGTTGTCATTGTATAGCCTTCTGGTATTAAAAGAGTATTGTCTGCCCTCCAAGTCTTATGGGAATGTATGTCCACTTATGTCTTTAAGAGTAAGACCAGGTGTTAACCAATTCACCAATTCTTGAATTCAGTGGACACACAATACTTCAAAAGGCAGTACTAAAACACTATCTCTCTCTCTCTCTCTCTCTCTCTCTCTCTCTCTCAGTCCAGTCTCTCTCTCTCTCTCTCTCTCCCGGTGTTCACAATCAAAGGACTTGTGACACAATTCTTCAGGAAGTCTTCAGTGCTTAAATAAATTATATATTAGTCGTGTAGAGCACATGTGTGAAGAATACCGGTGCGTATTTGGTATTCATAGGTAATGGTGCTATTAGTCAGTATTTAAGCAAATTTATGATTACATTTTTACGACTTTAATACCGGCGCACGGACTTCAAGTCAATACTCATATGAAAAAACATACACAAAACACACTCTCATTTAAATTGTTTGTATTTTCAAAACGAAAAATTTCTGTTTTTTCTGTATATAACATAAATTGTAGTATTTTTTAGTCAAACGTTTCCTTTAGTGTGAGTTATTATGAAATGAACGCAAACCGCGTATTCATATGTGGTTTGTAATAATAGTTTGACTTTTTTGTATTCAATTCGTTTAATTCTATACTTAAATAACACTATTGTCTGTAATTGTGTTTTCGGGATCTCTTTTTGTGATCCATTTCCTAAAATCTTAAATTTAATTTTTTTATATAATGTTTACCGCTTTGTGTGCATTTCGTGATCCGTTTTATCGGTTTATTTATGAATGTCTGACCGCATAAATGGCTCCTAATTATTAGTCCACTTCATACATAGGAAGACATTTATTTTATTGCCCAAAAATAGTGGAATAAAAGTTAAAAACTCATATTAAACTACAATAACAACAACATTCAAACAGATATAAACTTAATTTTTATTGCGTTTATTCGGATTTTTTTGAAACACATGTTAGTCATACTGGATTTGTAAGGGAATGGTAGTTGTACTGGCAAATTGGATACCCATTTAGACTTTTAAACTACACTTCAGTCTCACATTCCTTTGTTATATTTCCTGAAATTTGATTGCAATCAGTGTTTATCCGTCATTACAATCACTGTGTGCGAGAATGTCCTTAACATTGCAAACATAGCTATGACTGCATTCACAGAATATTCTCAGCGAAAACATGTTCGCCACTCAACCCACTCAACCATAAACTACTGGCGCGCTCTCATCATTTCGCTGACCGTCCGTCCACTTGACTTGAAATAAATTAGCGTTTATAACGATTCGTACATATTTTCACTAATCATATTTACGATGAAATAATCAATGAATTCGTTTATATTTTGTCGATTTTGCGTAAAAATTGTCTCAATTGCTATAAACGCCAAAAACATATTTCTCTTGTGAAACCGTAATTTAAAACTCGCTTTCGTTTTCGAGTTCATTATAGCAGTCATTAGTGTATAATATAATAGTGAAGTAAATTATAAGCGGTCTCTCCTTTTGTTCCGACACTGGGTTAGGAGAACCACTGGTCTCTCTCTCTCTCTCTCTCTCTCTCTCTCTCTCTCTCTCTCTCATTTGCAGTGCGAATAGTATAGGTTTGGCCATTTGGTCATTTGCATTGAATCGCATCATTTAACACAAATCCTGTTAACCCATTCCTCCCAATGCTCTCCCCTTTACTACTACTCCGCGGACCGTATTATTTGTTACTTGAATTATGAGATCGTTTTTTGTGTGTATCGCTAACCCTTACCCCTAACCTACGGCACAGTTTTGGCGGTCAGTCAGTCAAGAATAGCATAATTAGTGGCACAGAAAAACTCAGTAATTGTTTGGAAAATTTATTTGTATTTTTATTTATGAGTAACTTATGTTACAGCGGTTTTTGAAAGACATTTGTAAATGATTTTTTGTGAATGAATGGACAACAGATTGAGTCTAACTTTTATTGTGAGCAGAGTGTTATGTCTTAAGAAATTACTGGACATTACTTGACAATGAGATACTGTATAATTTGAAATTACATTCACCCTTTAATGATGTAATTTAGTTTTAGCATCACATAATGATTTATGATGCGAATAAAATTCTTTAATATTAAAGCAAAAAAATCAAAATTCAATTCATTTATATAGAAGTCTTTCGATTTGGTATAAAAGTCCATAAATTATATATAAAACTCTTTCACGTAATATTGAAAGTGGTTTTCACACCTTTTAGCTATAATTTGATTAATAGTTGTCGACAAAAGCCTTTTACGCCAAAGAATTACGGAAATACTTACGATTAACGACAAAAAAGGAGTTGAGAAGTGCTTACATTATATAAATGAAGTTTATTTACAAAAAGGATTAAAAAGTGTTTTGTTCCTAACACAACACATCACTTTCTAAATATGGTATAAGTATTGTATAATTTTTATGTCGCCTACCATTCAATTCATACATAAAATGAATAACTTATTGAAACTCGTGGTAAGAGTGAGAGAATGTCTTTCCGTTTCTTTCGGCGTTCGTAACGGAGAGGGAAGGGATTGGGAAGTGATTTGAGAAAGGGTTTTGGGAAAGGGATTGGAAAGTGATTTGGGAAAGGGTTTTGGGATTTGGTTGGGTTTTGGTGTGAAGGTTAAGGTCAGGACAGATGATTGAATGCGCTTTACGTTAGCGTTGAATACATCGTAAAGTGGAGTAGAGTTTGGAGATTGAGAGCGAAAACTCATTTGCAGTCGAAATGAATGCACACATGAATGCTGTGAATAAGAAGAGATTTTGAGGCCTAAAGTGTTGGAAACTTAAGAAGTGGTGTTTGGCTCCAAACACGGCTCACAATGTGTTTGTGTCGTCCGATCCGTAAGAAGTAGGAAATGAAACGCCAAACACTGATAATCGCATAATAAATATACGTTTCCTATACTACTATTAAGAATATTCTGTGTTTTGTTAACAAAAAATTGTATCTTTATTTAGTTTATTAAGTGTTTTATTATTTATTAGAAATAAAATCTAATTAAAAATGTTTGTATCAAAAAATATACTTAGAATCTAAATTTATTTATCAATTTATGGTTTAATTTTATATTTAATAAATCAAATTTTATTTTATAGTTTATGTTTGCATATGAAAAATAGTCATCAAAATATGGGGCATATAATAAATTACAATACAAAACTAATCAATCAATTAGTTGTTTATAAAAAAAATTTTTGTTATAAAACTAATGTGATATGAGTTTTACAAATATCCTAATGAATACTTCGCGTACTGGCAATTGTGGTGACTATATCAGATTTTGGCGCTTTTGCACCGGGAGTCTGACTACTTTTAACATCCGAACTCACAGACTTTTGCTTTTTTTGTTGGCTTCCCTTCCCCATAAAATATAGGACACCCACACATACCAGTGAAACTATAACAATGACCACCAGGATCACCACAATGATTATGAACGCATTTGCTTTATTAGGACCGGTAATAGGAGCGGTAGTGGGACTGGTAGTGGGGTCTGTAGTGGGACCGGTAGTGGGATCGGTAGTGGGACCGGAGCTGATCTAACCCTGATGAATGCGCACTTGAGATGGAGTCATGTAAGTTACCTAGCTCAAAACAATTAAATCAATTTCAGCATAACCATATTGAGTATTAAATTATTAAAAAGCATTGACCATACATTTAATACACAATTTAAACAATCCATATTTTAAAATTAATCACATTATTAAATCAGCTATACATAATATTTACTATATTGTTAGAAATTGTTAATTTAATTTATTTTTAATTATTATAAATAGATGGTCATAGTATGGCTGATATTGAGTACACCTGGGGTAAAGGTGCCGAGTCCGTTGGCTACTCAAAATCAATTGATCATGGTGACTATTAATTAGTTGAGGCCGTAAATCGTGTTGAAACTGTGACACTATCATCAGGTATATTTATTAATTGTAGAAAGTTTTAATTAATGTTAAAATATTTTTAATTTAAATTACCAGGACAATATTCGCGAATTATGGCTGCCTTTAAATTCAACCCTAAAAATTAAAGCCTTTATGGGATTACCACTATATAGACTTTCCAGAAGTGCACCCAGTTAATTTTTGATTTTGGTAATCTTAAAATTATCATAAATGTTTACCGGTAAATTATAATAAATCCTAAAAGTTAATTTTTTTAATAACTAAATTTATAATAATATTATTATTGTATTTTATACTCAATATCAATAAAGCCAAATTTAATTTTAAATATTATTTTCATTAATCCATGTGTACAAATTACTAGTAAAGCATTGTTCACATATTACGTTCGCACTTGGGGGAGGGGGGGGGGTCGGCCAAAGCGAACTTTTGCG
>CAJPVJ010002826.1:0-12148 GCA_905397405.1 Oppiella nova
ACAAAATCAATTGTCTCTTAATAACAGACATATTTTGTTATTAATTTCTATGCCTAACCGACTCTACCATTCAAGCTATGGGTCCATTATTCTGTGAAAATCAATACCCATTCAGCGCTATATTATATTCTATATATTCTGTACAGAATTCAAGTGCACATTATATAGAAATTTTTGTATTGTATTTGAAGTAAAGAGTTGCATATATTTGGAGTCAATGTATTTGATTGATTGATAAAGAAATATATGTAATAAACAGAGCGAATGGAGCATTCATTTCAGAGTCAATAGAGTTATCGCATTATATAATATTATAAGTTATATGCAATTTTTGGGTCCCCATTTGTACCCGATATTCAAATACATTAGTCACCAGAATTTATCTTAATTCTCTCTCTCTCTCTCTCTCTCTCCCTCTCTCTCTCTCTCTCCTCAAGTATTTAATGCATTCATTCATCACGTAATCATTGATGAAAACATAAGAGGCTTTTGACCCAAAACTTTATGTGTATATAAATTGGATAAACTTATAATAAATGCATATTTCGATTGAAATAAAATATTTTAATTTTCTTTTATGAATGACTAATGAGTGGTTGTATTGGAGTATTGGGTAACAAAAGGCAATGAATTATAAGAGTATTATGAGCTTATGATAAATCAAAATCTAGGGATCATATAAATTGCGCAGGGTTTGTGTATAATTACGGTTTTATATAATCTTTTATGGGAGAAATAAATATATTTTATTTCAAACCTGGATGAATCAAATTTCACATTTTGAGATATTTATACTAGTATCAAAATATTTTAATATTTCTATAAAAAATCAAAATATTTCCAGAATTAATAATTTTTATATGATATTAATAATAATTTATTTTAATAAAAATCATATCATTATTGGTATATATTTGTTATGTCAATGACGTCAAAGGTTTTGTAACCTTTTTACACTATATTTTAATTTAAACTATATGTTTGATTTAAATATCAGTAACCCTTTTGGAGATTTGAACAATATAAAAGTATTATTTGTACAGGATTATATATTCTGTCGAAATAAATCGTTTTAAGCAAATATAAATTGAAATCTCCAAATGTTTTATTTAAACATTTACTCACAAAAACTTTTCATATTTATTACTAATAAATTATTAGTATTTCTAATTTTATATTTAAACTTATATTTAATGAAATATGTCAAATAAATCTTATTATACTTTTTTGTATAAAAAACAATAAATATATTAGATATATTTTATTATTAATATCATAATGGCACCTACATACAAATAGTGTTTTAAAAGCAAAATGCAATAAACTAAGAATATCCACCTCAGTTATTAAATAATTATATTTGTCTGTGAGTTTTGAAAATGTAATTATAAATGTTTTAATATGCCTGGCTAAGATGCTAACGTCTGATATAAACCTATAAAATTGTGTTATTAATAAAATACTTTTGATATAAAAGTTTTAGTATACTGTATACAATTTTTTGTCCTAGGATCACAGTTAATAATATAAAAAAAATATATTATTGTTGAATGCTTTTATTTCCTAAGTGCATTATATCCTGATTATTTTTATTATGTATTATTAAATGAACAACATTTGAGTTTAGTACTAATAAAAGCACAATTGATCTGACATCATATAATGAAAAACAAAATTAAACTAGTACATTATGTCCTAAAAGCATTTACATTATTATCCCTATACGAGAATATTCCGTGTCTTATAGGACTCGACATAAATTCTGTCGGAATTTCGCAATTCTTTCCGTTCAGACAAATGAAATTCCTGTGAAATATAAATGAAGTCGAGTTTACGTCAAAAAGAGGCAATTTATTAAAAGCAAAACAATTCATGCTATTTATTTGCACCTTATTAGATTATAATTAGTTTAATTAAATATTACAGCGAGTGTTGTTTTAATATATTTGACAATTAATTAGAAATGATTACATGAATAATCAATATAATATCATTGCAGACAATTTATTTATAATTATATTAAAATTTTTGTTTTTCCTATTATTTCGCAGGTTTTACGGCATATACTATCCGTTCAACAATGGTTTCAGTGTATGCGTGCGACGGACCACAATATTTTTCATATGGTTTATCAGCTTTATAGTAGCCCTACCCTGGATTGTATATTTCGATTTGGTGCCCATTTGGGAGGACGTGGATGACATCAAAGTATGAACAAACTTTTAATTAAATTTATGTTTTGAGTATAATCTCGAAAACAGGATATATATACAAATGTAATAACAAATCATTTGTTTGCAATACGTGTTGTCGGTATTGAAGTAGACTTTTCTTGAATAAACATTTGTTTCTAAGTATTATTGAAAAATCTTATGTCAATACAACAAAACATCAACTCATATTCAGTACAACTTAATAGTGTTTTATGTTTTCTAGTTTAATATCACACGACTTATGTTGTTATCAATTGAGTTCAAAGTTGTTTTTTGAATGTCACTGGTGGTCGAGTACTTGTGTACTTATATTCAATTGTAAAGTACAATAACAAATTAAAAACTAATTTACATTCAATTTTAAAAATAAGAAAAATAAATTTAATTACACAATACATAATCTTAAGAGTAATCACCATCATTAGCAAACTAAAACTTAATTTTCTAAAATATACTAGTTCAAATTAAATCATTTAATCCTGGCAATACTTATAAAAACTTAAAAATATGTGTTAATTATTTAAAGATTACTCAAATATTAAATAACTATTAATTACCTATCATTTCATGCAAATAGGTTTGTGTGGAGGTGTGGCCCAACGAGAAGGCCTCCCAGACCTACTTCCTAGCCGTGAATCTGGGCCTCCAATACCTGTTACCGCTGTCTATAATCGTCTTCTTCTACATACTTCTGTTCATTAAGATCTGGAGGAGAAAAATGCCTAAAATCGTCAGACAATCCAGTGATGACACACTCAACGACTGGAACACTAGGATTGTCGAGAAATCCAAGATCAAGGTCCTCAAGATGTTGATCGCCATTGTCTCGCTGTTTGCACTCTCGTGGCTACCCCTGTACGCCATATTTGCCCGGGTCAAGTTTGGGCCACCGTTTGATGAAAGTAGTTTTGAGGGTATGTGTAATATACATGTATAATAAATATATATAATTAATTATTCGCATAATTATTAGCTATGTATTTTATAGGAGTTTTATTTATTACAGCAATTAAATTAATTTGAATGTTTATATTTTTAGTTGAAAACATTGTTTATGTGTTAAATAATGACACAATTTACGGCTTTAGACATATATATCACACATTTAATGGCTTTATATTATTTTTATTGTCGAAAACATTTACTTTCAATAATAGTGTCTGTATTTTATTGTCTATTCTCTATACAGTCGGCGACAATACTAGTAGTTTAGCGTATGATTAATATTTTAAATTTAAAAATTATGCCATATTAGATACTATACATTTTTAGCCGTATTTTTTACCCCATGAGAAATATAACGATTGGGAATCAATCTTGTTTTATAATTTCTAAGTCTTTGTACAGAAGTTTTTTATTCAACCTTTTTTCTGACATACTATCAATTCATTCGGGTTAACGACTTATATATCAAAAAAATTGCAGTTATTTGTATTGCAAACGTCTGAAAGTAATATACATTTTGCTCGACACAAAAGGGCTGAGAGATTCAGACGTTTTCATACAGTAATTGAAAAGATTTTCTCTCTCAATAGAAATGAAATGCTTCCCAAAATAGTCACATATTTTTTTAATATCCATTTTTGACATATGAATTATAGTTCATAATTAAAGCATCTATTAGAGTTTAGGAATATTTTGTTTTTCAAACTGTAATAATGTTTAGAAAATTATTTAAAATGTATAGTTTTTGTTTTTATAACCTAGTATATTTTGTAAATGCAGTATATTATTTATAGCTTAAACAGGATTTACGGATACTGTTTACATGTCGAATATATTTATAGTGTATACCCAACAGAATATTCTGTTTTAATTACTCGTTTTTACTATCACTAGCTATTTATTCTACCGTAGAATTTAGCACAGAATTTAATTCACTTTATTTTTAAGACCCAATTTTTGTGGTAAACAAACGGTTTGGTTATTATTATTATAATCATATTAAACATATACCAAGTTAATGTCATTCCCTATCAATATTTAGCTACCCTTCCGGTTCACGCTCTTATCATTAACTCTTAATTAAAAATATGTTTTCATATTATTTTGTGTGTGTTTTCTCTCAGTATATCTCATGGAGTGGTGAACTCAACATATAATTTATTAATCAATTTATTTCCGATTGCATTGTAAAACACAATAACGCTTTGAAAATATACAGAATTTTTATTAAGAACTTTATTTATTTAACGAAATGTATTTATAAACGTAAAAGTGTAGGAGCTTTTAGTGTAGGTGGCATGTCCGACCAGGTAGACTCTAATTCAATATTATTGAATGAATAGCTGTTTTCAATAAACTTTTTCCGTGAGTGCGAGTATTATTAGAAAGTTTTTTGGTATAAAAGACTTCAAAACCAGATTTTTTCAATAGATTGTGTTTACGGATAAAGTATTGAAATCCTTTATTATATTTATAAAAATGTATTTTATACCTGAAATATATACTACAAAATTTTACTCACTACCTATTGCATAATAGGCTATCTAATGTAATATCGCATTATAAATCAATTTATATGATCTGATATATTTTAATAAAAAACATTTCCAAGAATATTCTCTTATAATATATTAATATGACATTAATATTAAACATTAAACAAAATATTTGCTGATATATTGCGAAATATAATCCAAACAATACATAAAATTCAAAAAAATGAAAAATAATTGTTTAAGTTTAAGATTACAGTAAAGCGCATATCTATATCACAAAAACAAATAACTGACACCCACACAAAATATACCCCAATATTAAACCAAAACTAATGAAAAACATGTTTTGATTGACAGGTGAGTTTCTGATCAAGATCACACCACTGGCCCAATGGTTGGGTGCGTCCAACTCGTGCGTGAATCCGATTCTGTACTTCTTTTTTAACGCCAAATTCAGGGCTTACTTCAAGAAAGCCATCCGAAAGAATATATTCTGTTTCAACGATTCCGTGAAGTCTAAGAAAGTCAAGTGTAGTAACGAAACGCAGGTCTAATAAGTTTGATATACGCACAGAATATTCTTGCCATATATTCTGTGCCCCATTAACTTTGCCAAATTCATTAAAATTAATTGTGCATGTGTGTGTATAAATATACATGAAAATTATTGTACAGGAATTTAATGAATTGATATTCTTGTGAGAATTTTGAAATAATTTTTAAATGTTTTAAAACGTTAAAATTATAATGATCGGGTTTATAGTAAGGAATTATTGTGAAATGTTTGTATTATTAAAAAAAACTTATATTAAAACATAAAATATACTACATTTGTTGCAAACAATTGTATTTTTAGTAACATTATGACAATGATAAATGGGCTATGTCAATATTTTTATATAAATTATATTGACTAAATATACTTTTTATTTGCGTGATTATTGTATTTAATTAGTTAGTTTATTTGTTATAATTTATTATTGTTAAATTTTATTTATTTATTGTAGTGTATGATATTTGTATAATAACAATTGAATTGTATTATATTATTGATATAAGTTTAATTTGTTCCTACTTAATTAAGCAAACAATTATACATTAAACTGTATTTGTGTTTTAAATAACAATCAATTTATATTTACATTTTGAAATAAGTATATTTATTTGTCTATGATTTGTATTATAAGCTATATTTTGACAATTTATGTTGTATTCAATTGTAAAATATTTAAAAACATTTTTATATTAAACTAATAAAACAATTTAAAAATTAATACTATTGTTGATGATTTAAGGTATATTTCAATTGATTTTATTATATACACAAAGGTTTATAAGAATATCTATGGTACATAAAAACACTACAGAATATTCCATATATATAAATTCTTATCAAATAAAATAGTAACAAATTAACATATTATGGATTTTGTAGAAAGATTTAATACTATTTAAATGAAATCCATTAAAAAATGTTAATATTTGTGAGAAAACCTATATTGATTGCAATTTATTTAGCATACACGTTAGTAAAAACAGCAATAATTTTTAAATTAAAATAAAAATAAAAATACCTCACATCGTAAGTATAATGAACAGTACTTTTTAAAAATACTTTTCAATTTATTTTCCCCATAATATATGTCGTAACGGTATTACCTTTTTATTGTTAGTTCATACTTTACTGTATTTCTAAAACCAAGGTTTAACCTAATCAAAGGCAGGGGATTTATGTAATAAGTATGTATTATATAATATTAAATAGGTCTAAGTTATGTACAAGTGGCTATACACGTGTCAATTGTTGCATGGAGATTTACAGCTACTTATATAATGAAAAGTTTTGTTTACTAGTTGATTAGTTTATATAAGATTCCATGCTAAATTATACATTACTTTATGTTTCATTCATACTGTTAGAAAAGAATCATTATTTTTCAAATATTTACATTTTCACACACAAATCCGGGATTTTATAAATGTATGTTATTTTATTTGTATACACAGTAATTTACCAGTTTAAAGATACACATTTTTAAAATAAAAAATCTTAAATCGTTTGTACAGAAATTAGTTTTATTTGCAGTAAACGAAATTTGAAAATAAATGATACAATAAATAGAAAAAATATTCTAAAGATAAATATTTTGAGTTTTTTAATACTAAGAAAAATATTTATATAATATTCACTAAATACATGGTAAGTAAGAAAATTGTTAAATTCATGTAACTGTCAAATTAGATTTTCATTTTATGTTTAAAACTTACATAAAAATTAAGCACAAATTAATAAATATAAAAAATAATAACACAATTATGTCTTTTTATATACGTCTATCAAAATGTATTAACAAATGCGTTGACAATACTATTGCTATTATAATGGAAAGTCTGAATCCAAAGGAAATGAAGAAATACTAATCGAAAACATATTTACCAGAAATATAATGACATTTATATAATGATCATATTTGTCACCCTTTGCTATATTAACCCAATCTCTCTCTCTCTCTCTCTCTCTCTCTCTCTCTCTCACACACACACACATCACTTATAATTGATTACATTTCTAATTCATAACAACACCGTATACTCTTAGACACAAACAACCCTTTGNCTCTCTCTCTCTCTCTCTCTCTCACACACACACACATCACTTATAATTGATTACATTTCTAATTCATAACAACACCGTATACTCTTAGACACAAACAACCCTTTGATTTGTGTCACAGAATCTAATGTCTAAAACAAACTGTACATAAATATTTACGAAAATGTATTACTTATCGATTGTAATGCGGCTATATTTATGGTGATTGGTTATACAAATATTCTAACTGTTTGTTTTGACTATATTTTTACACATCAAATTCTACGTCAACAATCCTTTTGTAAAACAATTTAACTTATATTCCTATTATTATAAATTTATAAATAAGTTTGTAATGCATTTTAAATCCAAATAATATAGGATGTCCCAGCGTATTAGCAGGATTTTAAATTGAAATAAAAAATATTTACAATTATATTATTTAATGAAAAACTACACCGAAATGTTGGAAATTTATTAATATTTTGTGTACGATTCATAAAATATTAATTAATTATCTAGCATGGCCATAATTTTAGTTTTACTGTATATCATATTTAAATTAAATATTGAGATATACTTTTATATGTTACTATTTGCAAACTTATAATTGAAAAATCATCAAAAACTTTATTTATTAACTTAATTTTCAGGCATAAATTTATTTAGGCTAAAATAATTTTGTTTTGATTTAAAAATTTTGTAAAATATCTGCTCATCTCAAGTGAATTGATAGTCAGTAGAGAATTATTCACAATATTTTGCATTTTATATTCATTTCATTATTAGTTTTATTTGTTTATCTCATGATTTAATGATAAATATTTAATTGAAAAATCATAATTTATATAATTTTTAATTCAATTGATTAGGGAGTTTGGGATTATTTATTTTGATACTCACCATGGTTAGGTAAATACAATATATTGGAAAATTTATGTTCAAAACTTGGAAATATAAAAGTTGCCTTTTCAATTCACTGATTTCGTAATTTATATGCATAGAAATTTTATTAAAATTATTATGTCATTAAGTTTAATCCTTATTAACAGTTAAAATAATGAGATTACATAAAAACTATAATATATTTTATTTTTATAATAAGTAAAATATCTGATAGTGCATTATTAAAATTTTATAAGATATAGTATGATACTTTTATAGGAAAATATAATTTAATATCTATTTTTAATTACTTGCTTAAACCGGTGAAATATTATATTTCTAAAATGCGCTTATTATAAATTTCGATAATAATAAAATCTGAAATTTCTTATGCATTAAGTTTTTATTATATAGATATAGTGTCAGGCTACTATGTTTCGCAATGTTCCTGTTGAGATTTATTAATAATTCAATTCAGTATAAAAGGTCTAAAGGTTTTGCACAATAACAAAAATAAGACATACATCTCAAAAACAGATATATCATATGAACCGGATGTTTTAGTGATAAATACAATCATTGAAAAAGCAATTTCTAAATCACAAACATCTGAGAGACAAAAACAATGCTAATAGCGTATGTAGAAAATTGACACTATCTAATTAAGCTTTATTAAAATAATATTCCTTCTAATAAATCACCTTTAATATTTACATGTATATTATATTTTACTCAAGTAAATTAATTTAATGAAATTCTATAGCATTATTCTATATATTCTACCCAGTACATATAGAACTCTTAGTAACCAATATTATATAATATTTGTTAAATTTTAATTAAACATAACCATTGATCAACTATCATTAAATAGATAGTTTTATTTAACTATTGAAAATAAATTGTATCTTGTATGAATAGTATTGTTTAATTTAAAGCAAATATAATAAATTGTTATTATTAAAATAACTGGTAAACACAACAAAAATAGCATATCAATTCAATGAATGCACATAATTTAATAATATTTGATAGATTCTCAATACACTTAATATTAAAATCAATAAATAAATAAAATATCATTCATTTATTGTGTTGAATGAAAATATTTCGGTATATTTGCCATCAATACTACTTCAACACAAAGCTTTAGATGTAGTTCTCGATGTATGGCTAATTCAATAGGCATCCCATATCTCCCCCGCATTTTGTATTTAGCTATATATTGCATAATATATGGCCTTTAGGTCCACTTACTCTCAAAAATTGAAATTTATGTTAAATTTTAAATTTTATTTCTATATCTAATGTTAAGGCAAAATAGTGTATTCACCTTTGAATAATTTATATCAATAATATCAATATTAAATACATGAAAATGTTTGGCAAATATAGTTTTTATTCTTTATTTTAAATGTTAGTTGGCGATTTAATTTATTAATACTGTAGCCCGATGCTTTTAATGTATAGAAGGTTAAAGTTTTATAAAAAATAAAGTACTTTTTTGTTTTATAAATTCGTTATAATTATATAAATACAGTATGCAAAATATTAAAATCTACTATGGTAAATTACATCAGGTAACTAGGTAATTTTTAAAAGTTTTTTAAAATTCTTAAATTTATAGTTGATTAGTACTTTATTAAATATGTCAAATTAGTTATATACCGTGAAATTATTTTACTTAAATTATATTTTATTAATTAGTAAACCTGTATATCTTGTTATCCCAATATTAAAATTTCTGTTTCATTAATTAATACTATAATATCAAAAAATTAAAGTAACAGTTTTTACTATATATAAATAATTAAATTATATGCTAAGAAATTTCATTTTCATAATTATTTTCTACAATTTAATCATCGGATTAATTCATGCTTTATAATATAACTTACAATTTAATTAAATACAAATCTAGTACTATATAAATAATCATAAAATATAAATACTCTTCAGAAAATCTTATATCATAATTGATTTTTTGAAAAAATGTCTTTAATTTAAAATAATATTTATACATCAAAAATGTCAATTGCATGACTGAATAAGTATAATCAGAGATTAATATCTGTAAAATTATCATTATTTATAACAAATGTCTACAAAATTAAATGAATCTGAAAATGTATTCAATGAACAGGGAAAATATAATTTTTGATATACTGTACACTAGTTTTCATTCAAATGAACTTTCGTTGAACTTTTGCCGCAAAGTGTTTCCGATTAAATCAATTCAAACAGTATTTCCACTACTGGTATGAGTAATAACTATAATTTCCGTTCATTTTAATTATTTTATAACATTTCAAATCATTAATGAATTAATAATAAAACAATTATTAATTTAATTAGACTACTTTCTACCATGTTTATTATAAAATATACACTTTTATTATTAATTTACAATAATAATCTATTTTCCATCAAATGTATGGCAAATGCTTTTATGGCAAACTGTGGTCAGTATTGCGATTGTGGGCCACCGGCCAGACCTCCCGAGACTACTGTATTCCTCATGAATAAGAAAATAATGAATAATAAGAATAACATATACTATGAAAACGGATCCAAAGTTAAGTACAAGTGTTTGGATCCGAGTAATCAACTCATTGGTGGCGATTTCCGGACGTGTCTTTCGGGCAAATGGTTGGGAACTATACCTAAATGTGGTAACTATTAAATAGATCATTAAAATCCCACTTAATAACCACAATTAATTGTAAGTTTTAATTTGAATCTAGCATTGGGTCTGAAAAACACTATAAAACTGTCGACAATCGAAATATTCCGAAACGATTCGCAAATATATTCACCAGAATTAAGTCAATTGCAAGAGTTTTATAGGGCGGGTGTGTATGCTGTCCCCTATTACCTAAAACCGGGCCGTTGTGTGGAGTGGGACGTCCTATCGGGCGATGAGACCTGGGTGTTCCGGTTCAACCAAATGGTGGACATTAATTACATTCAACTCGTGTTTTACTCGAAACACAATCTACAGAATATTCTGTTGTCAAACAGGGGTCAGGCGCTGAAAGTTTACATAAACAGCGCTACGGGACCGGTATGTCGGCTATCGTCCCATAGTTACCGTCGAAATTATCTGACACTTGAATACAACTGCGGTTCCCAAGTGATGGCTAACCAGAGACTGGAGTCACTGGGCGTTGAATACCAGAGCAAACACTTTCACAAGTCATTTGTGATGAGTTTATGTGAGTTACGTGTCTATCAGCTGCCAGTCCCGTGCGGTTCACCGGATTATAGCCTTTCCACAAATGCCAGCACTCGGGCCGAAGATATCTACGAATTCAGTTGTAAAGACAGTAATTATGTCATCGACGGTAAGCTAAATGTCTTTTTTATTTGTTAATTTTAGTGTTTAATTAAAATTATTTCAAAAACATTTTTGCCTCGAGTCACGAGTTTTAGAAATATTTTTAGTGATTTTATGTCGAATTTATTAGAATTCATAATTTAATTAAGTTTTTATATCCTGGTTATCGATTAGACAATTAGCAAAAATTCTAAATATTTATTAAATTAATTTATTAGAGTTTATTGTATAGAATATTTCATATTAAAATTATTACGGTAATTATATAAATTAATATAAAAGTCCACAGTTTGATGTAGTAATTTGAATCACACCTACATGCAACACTTATGCGAGTTTATGTGTACTCATAAACATATCACTTAAAAATTAATTTGATATTCAATATTAGGTTTGTCGGAAGTGACAGAATAATCATTAGAGTAACTTTTATCCTGTAATCTGTTGTTTATACAGAATAGGGAAACAATTTTATCAAAACATTGCTTAATTAGAAAATCTCTATTCATTATCACCCTTATTACTAATCCTTATTATTATTATTGTAGTTTTAATTTTGTTTCACATTATTTGTGAGATTTATTTGGTGATAATTTAATGTATGTATGTGAGTTACGTGTCTATCAGCTGCCAGTCCCGTGCGGTTCACCGGATTATAGCCTTTCCACAAATGCCAGCA
>CAJPVJ010002827.1:0-12148 GCA_905397405.1 Oppiella nova
TCGAGTCCGCGCACTATTTCGAGGATATCCTCTTTGGCTAAATTGACATCATTTTCGTATCCAATAATCGTAATGACGTCCTGTTTATCTTCCTCTGAGCGACCGTCCCTTCCCCTGAGCTCTGGGAACTGGATTTGGACCTTATGTTTGTCCCTAATCTTTGTAATAATAGCCCCGCGTTTGCCAATAATCTTCGGATGATATATAGGGTTGACTCGAATACTAACAGCGAAACTCTTGGCCTGTTTCTCCTGTTTGTCGGACTCTATTTTGATGACCCGCTCTTCAACGGCTTTCTTCGCTTTGTAGACATTGTCTTTAGAACCAGTTATACTGATTGTATCACTGGAGGCGTTGGGCGGCGGCACTGAAATCGACACGTCGTAAGTCTCCATCAATTCGCGCACTTCGCGACCCTTCTGTCCGATAATAAATCGGTGCAAATCGAAAGGCACCTCCACTTCAATGGTTATGGGAATTAAAGCTAACAAAGCGTTTTGAGCCGATTCGCAGTTCTCTTTCTTCCCGGTAATCAAAATAATGTCTGATTTTCGTTGAGTTTTCTCCAATTGTTCCACACTTTCAGTGCTTCCGTTATAATCGCCATTAACTAAGTCCTCTTCGGCGGCCACACCGTTAGTGCCTCTCTCGGGAAACTTGATCCTCACGTCGTGTTCTTGAGTGATGGCCTGAACTCTTGTGCCACGAGTGCCCATAAGTGTGCGATGATATCTGGCCTCAATCACACATTCAATAGTGATCTGTGAATCCAAATCTTCGATGATTTCAGTGATTCTTTGTTTCGCACTTTCGATGCACTCTTTGGCTCCTTTAAGAACAACTCTATCGCTATCTCTTTGGGCATTTCGCGGGAAACTGATGGTTACGCCACCGAAATCGTCGCCAATTTGTTTGAGAATAGCACCTCTTCGGGCAACAAAATGCTTGTGATATTTAGGATCCACTTTCATCTCTCCCTCAACCACTCTCTCGAGGTCTCTAACCATGTCTTCTAACAAAGCCTTTGCTTTCGTCACCTCTTCTTTCTTACCGCTAATGATAACCGAATCCCTGTCTGCGGGCGACTCTTCTTTGCCGGTCGGGAAGAAGACTCGGGCGCCGGTATTGTCTCTAACTTTCTTAATGTTAGCACCATTTTTGCCGATGAGGTATCGGTGGTGTTCGGGTTTTATCTTTAATTCTTCACTAAAATTATTAATTTGCTGTTCGTTTGAAATGGCAATTAATTGTTGTTTTGCTTTTTGGACGCAATCTTTAGGGCCACGAATGGAGACTTTATCACTACCGGAGCCTTCAGGAGGAAATCGGATGAGAACACCCCCGCAGTCGTCCATAATTTGTCTGATTTGACGCCCTTTCGCGCCGATTATGTAATTATGGATCTTCGAGGGGATAATGATGTCCACCTGAACCACATCTTCCAATTCATTTTGAATGGTTTGAATGCGGTCGCGAGCCATCTCCACATTGCTCTTGATTCCGGTGATCACAATCACATCAGAGTTGGCCCCTTCAGCCGGCAAATCAATGCGAGTTCCCGTCTCATCCCTTATCTGCAATTTACCAAATCATATCATATCATCAAATATGTCCGAAATCAAATAGTCAACCAATCAAATTGAAAAATAAATATAATATAAGAATTTCATTGTAAATATCATATCAAAAGGTTATTCTATCAGATTCTATATATAGTATATTCAGGGATAAATTAACTAACAGCCGTTACCATTTAAAACATATTTTTCCAATATAATTAATTTTGCTAATGTTGTAATATTATATTTTCCAAAAATAGCCTATGATATATACTGTATCATTTGTATAACTGCTCATAATTATAAACATTTTCAAACCCGAGTAGTCATTTAACTAGACTATTAAAACATTTGAATATCCAATTATATGTAAACATTTAACACACAATTCTATATTTTGACAATAAATTTAATGGGTTTTAAAGCCCATCTAAACTTTGAGTGTAAGGATTACTTGTAATAATTTGGGTAAATATTTACCCTATTGTCTTTACAATGGTGATAAAAACGCCAAGTTTTTAATAGACTTCAACATAAAATATAATTGTCGATCAATTATAGAGCACTAAAACACTAACTATTTTATGTATTCTAATCAAATGGTGACATTTATATCAAACATAATCCTAAAGATAAACAATAGTAAAAACACTGTAAACGAAATCATTGCTGACTATAATTAATGATAAGATTTAAAGTTAAAAATGGATAGAATTGCACAAAGAATAATTCAATTGGACACTACTATGGGGTTGCTATGGGCCATACAAATGCCAATTGTGTATACTTTGGATTTAACTACCGGTAATAAAACAGTAATTTCAATGAACTACTTGCTATTTGACTGTTCAAGCTAACATTAAAGCAGTACTGTACGGGTAATAAATAAGAGATAATA
The DNA here is from genome assembly GCA_905397405.1 of Oppiella nova. Taxonomy (NCBI): domain Eukaryota; kingdom Metazoa; phylum Arthropoda; class Arachnida; order Sarcoptiformes; family Oppiidae; genus Oppiella; species Oppiella nova. The sequence goes on from CAJPVJ010002827.1 coordinate 2,458, forward strand.
AAGTGGTAATAAGACAAACCTTTTTAATGTTGGCGCCCTCTTTGCCGATAATGAACTTATGGAACTGTTTAAATATAGGCACTTCCACTCTGTGGTGATTAGTGAGGAGTTCTTTGTTGAGTTGAGACATGTGTTTGTAGCACAGGTCCACATCCTTACGACTGCCTCTTATGGTCACTTTGTCGCTCTTGTCGTTAGGTTCGGGGAAAATGATGACAACCTGTGAGGAGAGGAGGCATTAGTTGCATGAAATGTCTCAATATATCAAACAGATGTCAAGACCTGATTAAAGCGTTCGCGGATTACTTTAATGTTCTCGCCTTTGGTTCCAATGATCTGTCGATGAAATCTCTGTTCAATCATCAGATCCTTTGAGACCTCATTCTCTTTTTCAACCATTTTCTTAATCATAGTTTCCAACTCTTGTTTGGCTTTCATCACACTTTGAGGCGAGCCTTCAATCCTAACGACATCACTGGCGGCCACGTTCTCATTGCCTTCGCTGGGGATATGGATCTGAGCGCCGGTCTCTTCGCGGATATGCTTAATGTGAACACCATTTTTGCCGATAATAAAGCGATGATATCTGGAGTCCACTTTGAGCTCTTCGACAACTATTTTGGAAGTGATTTCACGAATCACTTCGCGGATCACTTCCTTGGCTTTGTCCACTTCAGCGACGGGTCCGTGCATTTTGATCTTGTCTTCGCTCGACACGAACGATACGTTCACTTTCTGAAAGTCTTGAGAGATCTCCTGAAATTTGGTGCCTTTAGGGCCGAGAATGTATTTATGATACCAGGCCGGCACCTCCATCTCCACGTCCACCTCGCTGTGAGCTTTCTCGTAGAGGACAGTGAGGGCGGGCCCCAACTTGTCCTGTTCTCCTCGCAGTGTAATCGTCTCACTATTGCTGTCCGGCGACGGCATCTCAACCGAAACGCCAGTATTCTTGAATATGTCGTTCAGTGTGTGGCCTTTGGGACCGATTATGTACTTGTGTTGCGATTTCCGCACTTCCATTGACACCGTCTGACACTTCTTCTCTCTGTCTCTAAAGATCCGCAGAATCTTGTCTTTGGCCATAAGAACGGCATCCCTTTCGCCGGTGATAGAGATCTCCTCTTTGTTAACACTGGGCGGCGGAACACTAACCTTAGCGCCCGTCTCGTTCATAATGGCGTTCAAATTCTCGTTGAACGGCCCGCACACGAAGGGGTGGTATATCTTAGGAATGGAAACGCGTTCGTTGGCACGACTGGCCATCTCGTTGGAGATGAGTTGGATTTCGTGAACCGCTTTATCGATCGCTTCTTTTGTGCCCAAAATTTTGATTAATTCCGAGGAATCGTTTTGTCGGGGAATAGATATCTTGGTTCCGGTGTTCTGTTCCAAAGCCGACAACTTGAGGCCGTTTTTGCCTAAAATGAAGCGGTGGTGCTCTTTAGGGATGGGCAGCGTAGCACTGGCCTGTGTCTGGAGTTCCGATGAAATCATGCGTTTAGCCAACTGGACGGCCTCTTCCTTGCCGGTGATGAGGAACGTGAGGGTCCCGTCCTTCGAGATACTCATCTCGATGTGAGCGCTCGCCTTCTGCATAATGTCGGCGCATATCTTCGACTGCTCCGCCTGTTCGCCGAAACGACTGTTCAGTTCCCTATACTTCCTCTCTTCGGGCGCCACACGAAACACTTGAGTGATGTTCGAAGACTTGACTTTCATTTTCTGGATATTCCACTGAAGACCTGTGTTCACCACAGTGTTGTCCGTATCGCCTCTGGACTCGCTCTCTGGAAGTGCTGGAAATATGTCGTCGTATGTGGGCGCTATTGTGGGCGCTATTGGGGGCACAGTGTCGGCGCTCACGTGGTATTCGTCTACCGGCGAAGGCATTAAGTGCTGACCTATTGTGGGATCAATAGTGGGGACGCTGTAGTGAGACATATGGGACGAGTGGCCGTTGGGGTCACTCATGGCAGCAGTCAATGTCAACGGCTGTACTCCTGAGTAATGGCTGTCAAAGCCGTGAATCGTTGGGTCCGGATTCATAGTCGGGGATCAGTTCCGTGTCGTACAGTAACTCTATGGGAGGCAAACACAATAGACACTCATTAATTGAGGTGACACTTGCTCCACGCCATCAATGCATCAATGGATGCAAGAGTGGTAAGTGTGGTAATGCTTGTAATGAATGGTCATATGAGGTAATGAGTGGCAAAGAGTGCCACGTATTGTCAACAGAGTGTGAGTCTGTGTGCACTGCTATTCACATCTATTGTTAGTTAGGGTTAGTGTTAGGCTTACAAACCAATAGTTATGGTAATTATGATAATCTTATTAATGAATGAATGCATCGATATATCCATACAAATGAGGGCTACTTTGAGGACAAGCGACTCAAAGCAATCATATATCATAGCATTGAATGACGTGTCACCCAATGGACCTGCAATGGAGTGATTGGCAGACAATCGCTTCTTGGGATCACTTACTGTACTGTTCCGTAAAGACCGTCCAATTAGTTACTACAGAATGGGCTCCACTTTCACACCACTTGTGGTATCTCTTCTGAAATACGTTAACGTATTAATGGTTTGATCTTAAAGGACAACACGATATATACTATTCATTACATTCATTATGTAATGTCAGCACTACTTGTAGGCATACACCAGCCAGCCATATAGCCATACACTACAACACCAGTGCACAGCTACCAGTGCTACCACCACTGCCAATCAAATGCTGAGCCAAACCAAACTCAACCTACCTGTCCACACACAGGCATACACTCCATGCATACAGTATTACTATAATACCTATACTGTACCTGACCAATTTTCATATAGCTTCTGAGCGCTCACTTCAAACCACTTGAGCCCTCCCTGTCCTGTCGTCCACTCGACAATCAAATTGCATTCACAGTCAGTCACTCAAGTAGGTCTACTGTCACCACAACAGGTCCACACACTCATTGCTACGCTGAGTGTGTGCCAAATGAGTGCCGGTGCCCATCATTATACTACCGGCACTGATCAGGTAGTTGTACGACCCCTACCACTAACCACTCCTCCATACATATGACAATCAAATGATAGCTCATGAGTTACACTGTAGATCACTGGCCTATTGTATGCCTAATTGTGTCAACTCTTTGGGAGCTGTACTGTTAAATTCAATTANCGGCACTGATCAGGTAGTTGTACGACCCCTACCACTAACCACTCCTCCATACATATGACAATCAAATGATAGCTCATGAGTTACACTGTAGATCACTGGCCTATTGTATGCCTAATTGTGTCAACTCTTTGGGAGCTGTACTGTTAAATTCAATTACCGGCAATGAATCACTTGATTAAGAAAATAACTTTTTTGACAACTCTTGATTTAGGTATTGTAACTGTAATACAATATATTGTAATCACTTTGACAATACCTGTGCTATAGACTATACTGTACAGTAGTACAGTAGACTAGCACACATTAAGAAAATAACTTTTTTGACAACTCTTGATTTAGGTATTGTAACTGTAATACAATATATTGTAATCACTTTGACAATACCTGTGCTATAGACTATACTGTACAGTAGTACAGTAGACTAGCACACTTTTCAGTCTTGAAGAGTATACTTTCAAATTGAAAGTTTCAATGAATGCATCAATTGTGTCGATTGTACCGCAAATTAGCATCAAATTAAATGTTATATTTTAATGAATGAATACAAAACGAATTTTAAATAAATTAATGAAAAATTTTAATTCAAGAAAATTGTATTAAATCTAATGATAACCGGTTTGTTATTCAAATAAAATATTTTGTCATCATTTGGTAAACGGAATATAAATACAAATAATTATCACTTTTTATTAAACATTGTCTTTAATGTAAACTATGAGTTTTGACAACAAAACAGTGAAAACCAAAATATAACATTTTATAGTACATTAAAGTATAGTTAGATTTGTTTGTAATTTATTAATTCTGTAATGAATTCATGATCTCAACTAAAATAGTTGTACTTATAATACACTAAATTTGAATCCAAAATAATTGTCTATTTGTCAACAGTTGTGATATGATTAGCCGATTGTTCAGTGTATTGAAATCAATTGTTGTCATACTTGTCATCGACGATCAATATTTGTCAGAACTATTGGATCAATAGATTCACGCATTCAATGGATGTCTGAATCGTTCTTTGGTTCAAATTCATAACCAATTCTTTAGGTAAACAATGAAATCAATTAAAGTCTAATCACATTCAATCACTATATGAAATACTAACCAATGAAATGGTCAACATTTTATGTGATACAGTATTTACAAATAATATGAAAAGGAGAATATAATGGAGTCTAAGCGCTACCAAAGGTTGTGTAGGTGTAGGTTCCGACTCAGCACTGATCGGACATCACTTGTAAACCTTAAAGCGTCCAAAACTGGCAGTAAATTGAGTAAAGCTGTGTCTCGCGGGTCGGAAAACCATGACTTTATAGGTATTGCGTTATCTTTGAGGCGACAAATGATTTATAAACGACGGTAAGAGTGAATGCAAATAACATTGGATGCAATGGATGCGATGCTTACCTGGATATGCTCTGTAAGCACCGGGACTATTGTCTAGAATGAAAACACTGGATAAGTCGTGAACTATTGCCGTTAAGTCTTTGGTATAACTGCCGTAGTCTAGAGTGCAGTGCTGTCTAAAGTATCTCTTCTTCAAAATGCCTCTATTGTTGTCGAGTTTGTCGGCCACCGCCGCCCCGTATATCTCCATACTTGCCGTAAACACTACTAAATCATACCATTGGCTAACCTTCAGTGGGATAACCGATTCGTGTGGTTAATGCCAATCACACCAAACTATCGCTGAATGCAATACTCACGACATTTAGAAAATAGTCCACATGTGGCCTCTTGTGCACGAAGAACCTGACGGGATGTCTATCTATAGTCACTTTGAGCACAAAGTCTGGAGGCGTTCCCGGTTTGACCATTTGTCTGATCACTCCGTCGTGATGTGAATGTATTAGCGTCTCGTCTAAGTCTAACACCAAGACCTTCCTCTTGACCAAACCTGTGGTAAGGGATGAATGCATTGGTTATGATATAGTGAATGAATGGCAGTGTTAATGGTGATGACTGACTGAGTCTGTGTTTGGAGAGTGGGGACAACGGCATGATGTGGTACTTAACGGTCTGGTGTTGGATAACCTGCACAACAATACAAGCGATTATAAGCATACATACAATCAGTTCATCCGTTACACCATTAATCCAATCAAATCTTATCCATTCATTCATATGATTAACACATTATTGTAATCTTAAATCCAATACTCAAACAAACTATAAGTATTCAATAGATTAAAGAACCCATAGATTGGCAAACAATGGATCAATCAATGGATCAAATGGTGTCCAAACAAAGATTATGATTGCGAAATGCTGTGAGAGATTGTAGTGAATAGAAAGCAAACAACTGAGTGAATGGATGCATTGAGTGGACGGGTGATGGCATGGATCAAGTGGTGGTGACATACAGTCCTGACTTGTTTCTTGAGGACATAGCAAATGAATGTCCAAATCTTGGAGGCGAAGACCAAAACGGCGCGTAAACCCATTTCCAACTGTTTCAACATTTGGACACTACTTCACGTGCTTCCAAACCTATCAATGGATCAATACTTGTGTCCAATCGGCTGTCAAACTCAGCAATTGTCTCATCAAACACTAAATCACTGCTAAATCAATCTCAACTCACTTTAGTTGTAAGCATTGATTGTGTAATCATTGAAACAAATCACACAAATATTACTGATATTTGTATTACTGTTCATAGAGTCATACATACAGTCATTACATACAGTCATACACTCTATGAATACAGTGAATGCAGTCAGCAGTGAATACACACACATTCACACCGTATGTAACACTCGGTGAGACTGTATGAGCCATTGACAGTAACAGCCATTTAAACAATAGTGTCCGTCATATGGAGCCACTGACGCACTCTATCAACACTATTGTCGTACTGTTGTTTCACTGTAAGTCAATGTGTTTCTCATGCAACTCATGTCAACTCAACTCATGTTATATTTTGTATGAAATGTTTGTTTTGATTGCAAACAAACAAAAAGTCAATTCAAATGAAATGGTTTTAGTATTTGGTTTGAGCTTAACATGAGATCAGATGACGAGACCATTGACCACAAGACCACGCGTTTGGCACCAATTGGTCACAAACTTAAGCACTCGAGTGGTCACCAAATGAAGGAGGAGTCCATTGAAAGCAATGAATGGCAAAGAAGTGGACAGATATTGCCACAGATATTGCCGTTGAACTCAGCTGTCATTGAGAGGATCAGACTCAATATGGGATCAAATCCAGTGAAAGTAGAGCCAAGTGATGGTCACCACTCACCCACTGATGGCACTGATGGCAGTGTGGCTACAGTTCTCCAGAACTCAATGAAGCAGAAGTTGGCGGATGTGTTGCACTCGGAGGCCGACTCACATGACCCAGAGGTGGGCCAAAGTGCTGTCATCGATGTGTCGCTGCTGTGGAAAAAGTGGTCGACACTGGACTCGGATTACCAGAAACTCATGCAAACAAAGAGCCGACACTTGAGGAAAGGCAATACTATTTGTCTCGACTCTCATCTGTGGACTCAATTTGATGAACACATGCGACAAATCAGACAAATGTTTGATGAGTTCAACCAAAACAAGTCAAGAGATGCCAAGAGGTCTTCACCACAACAACAGCTCATACCTAATAAACGACTCAAACACTGATTATAATCAAAGTTAGACTAATAGTAACTGAATTCATATTTAGCATCCATTTAACCATTATATCAATTAATCACTTGTATTATACTTGACTTCATATTCTGTATTAGCCTTTAAAATGATAATAATCATTAATATTAAATATTTTCTAATTTATGAATAAAATGTTGTTTGAATTATGAAATTCATTGATTAAATGTTTAAGTGTTGAACAAATATGTTATAGTTGAATTCACTTCACTAAGCCATCACTTAATAAGCAATATTGAAATATCATAAAATCTATTCTTACAAAAACGTTTTAACAAATGAAACAAAGTTATGCCACAAATACAAAACATGAAAACTGAAAATCTTAATTTTTAGAATACTAATTCTTCAGATACTGTTACAGTATTACTCTAATATTTGTAACTTGTGATCATTTTTTATTAAGCAAATTCTAACTTACAATAGACTCGTTCATATATCACTGTTATCCTGACCAATGTTTCACAAAAATAACATCAATTGTATCGTTTATTTCATTTAACTCATAAATCTATGATTTGTGGGACAAGTCGAAGAGTTTTTTAGTATTGTAGTTAAATGGGTTTAGAGACTCTTATTAGAGACTTGTGAACGAGTAATATATTGATATTACACTTTTAATAAGATACCTCCAAAGACCTCCCTGGCAATTTTATTATGAGATCAAGAATCTTATAGCTGTAAGCGACAAAGTGCACTTTTTACTACACAACCAATAAAAATAAAACATTTCGAACTAATCAGTTCAATGGTGTGACTGATGGACAGGTAGTATTGATTGAAACTTAAGCACTCGAGTGGTCACCAAATGAAGGAGGAGTCCATTGAAAGCAATGAATGGCAAAGAAGTGGACAGATATTGCCACAGATATTGCCGTTGAACTCAGCTGTCATTGAGAGGATCAGACTGAATATGGGATCAAATGCAGTGAAAGTAGAGCCAAGTGATGGTCACCACTCACCCACTGATGGCACTGATGGCAGTGTGGCTACAGTTCTCCAGAACTCAATGAAGCAGAAGTTGGCCGATGTGTTGCACTCGGAGGCCGACTCACATGACCCAGAGGTGGGCCAAAGTGCTGTCATCGATGTGTCGCTGCTGTGGAAGAAGTGGTCGACACTGGACGAGGATTACCAGAAACTCATCCAAACAAAGAGCCGACACTTGAGGAAAGGCAATACTATTTGTCTCGACTCTCATCTGTGGACTCAATTTGATGAACACATGCGACAAATCAGACTAATGTTTGATGAGTTCAACCAAAACAAGTCAACAGATGCCAAGAGGTCTTCACCACAACAACAGCTCATACCTAATAAACGACTCAAACACTGATTATAATCAAAGTTAGACTAATAGTAACTGAATTCATATTTAGCATCCATTTAACCATTATATCAATTAATCACTTGTATTATACTTGACTTCATATTCTGTATTAGTCTTTAAAATGATAATAATCATTAATATGAAATATTTTCTAATTTATTAATAAAATGTTGTTTGAATTATGAAATTCATTGATTAAATGTTGAAGTGTTGAACAAATTTGTTATAGTTGAATTCACTTCACTAAGCCATCACTTAATAACCAATATTTCATATCATAAAATCTATTCTTACAAAAACGTTTTAACAAATGAAACAAAGTTATGCCACAAATACAAAACATGAAAACTGAAAATCTTAATTTTTAGAATACTCATTCTTCAGATACTGTTACAGTATTACTCTAATATTTGTAACTTGTGATCATTTTTTATTAAGCAAATTCTAACTTACAATAGACTCGTTCATATATCACTGTTATCCTAACCAATGTTTCACAAAAATAACATAAATTGTATCGTTTATTTCATTTAACTGATAAATCTATGATTTGTGGGACAAGTCGAAGAGTTTCTTAGTATTGTGGTTAAATGGGTTTAGAGACTCTTATTAGAGACTTGTGAACGAGTAATATATTACACTTTTAATAAGGTACCTCCAAAGACCTCCCTGGCAATTTCATTATGAGATCAAGAATCTTATAGCTGTAAGCGACAAAGTGCACTTTTTACTACACAACCAATAAAAATAAAACATTTCGAACTAATCAGTTCAATGGTGTGACTGATGGACAGGTAGTATTGATTGGACTACCGGGTCAAACAATTTAATATATATATATTTGCTGTCAAACCATCATAAAGTTAGCTTTTTATGAATATTCACTATTTGTTACTAAGTTCTTTATTAACATGGCTAGAATATTCTAAATTATATGACTTTTGCTTTATATAAAAAAATTATGATCTGCTTTTGTAGTATTAAATGACAATAATTAAGTTTATTAGTTACTTCTTTCCAATCCATCCCCTTTTCAATTTAAATCATTTAAAACGAATGGTAATATTTGAATGGCAATGAATGATATTGTTTATTATAGTGCTTTATTTTAAAATTTATTTCATTTTTATAACTTCAAGAATGCCTACTTATGCATGAAGTTAGTTCTCTCTACAGGTTCCCAACAGAATTAATGCAATTTTTATTGATACTGTACTAAATGTATACCTAATGTTACATTAGTGTTAATAATGTATAACACAGAATCAATGTTTTCACACGATGCTTTACAGTTATAAACACTATTCCTGAACGTCTTTTCAGTGAATAATCATTCATATTGATTAAATGTGCCTGATACTTTTGTTTGTTGCTCTATTTTGTAAATTAAAAAGTTTTTGAATAAATAAAATATGTTAAAATCAATTATTTAATTAAACTATTAAAATTATATTGAATAAATTATAAATAATGGATGTTTATATTTAGTTTTTACAACAAATCTTATAAATCATATTTGAACACATC
>CAJPVJ010002828.1:0-12145 GCA_905397405.1 Oppiella nova
ACTGAATTTACATTGAAAATACCGCCGTCACAATGGTTTGACGTACGCGGGACGGCCCGCCCAAAGTACCGCCGATCACGCGTATGTGGTGTACGTGCTGGACGAGGACCTGGCTCGTAGGGGACACAAATTCCTTCACGCGCAGGACAGGCAGAAAGAGTCAGCTGATATGGAGGAGCTCTTGAACGACATTCCTGAGTGGGCGCCGTTAGACCCACAGCGGCAGCAGTTGGTGGACGACCTAAAGGCGCGGGTGGAACGATTTTGGAAGGTTGTGAGGGGCGGACAGGGATGGCCCTATGATTTGTACACATATGGCGTGTGTATCAGAGCAGTAGGACAGGCCAATCCTGTGGCTGTAGTACCAGTGGAGACATTGGCTGAATAGCTCTGACTTCCAGCCGTAGTGTCCGGGTATTAGACGCACGAGTGATCAGTTTAACCAAAAATCAAGTCAATTAAAAAGTTTTCAGATTTGTATATGTATTTTGTTATGTTATTAAGCTATGAAATCATACTTTGTTAGATTATTGGTGTAAATATTGAATTTAAGATTAATTGCTATATTCTATAATCCATAAATCTAATACAATATAAACACATATTCACAGAATTTCGAAAATTTAATGTCAGAATATTCTGTGAGTATTACATTGAGTGGCCTATCAGTGAAACACAAACACCATTGCAATCAATATCATTTCACTTGAAAATAATTTTATGGTAAAACCGTGTTAAAAACACGTAAAATTGAATGCTTAACAATTTGGCACTAAACATTACCAAGGTATAGTAGACAACTTAATTTAAACTATATTTACTTTTGTATATGGGAACATCAGCTTATATTTTTGAAATATTTTTTGCAATTTCTATAACTTATAATGATATTAAAGATCCATAAATTTAATCTAGCTCATAAAATTTGTTACAAATAAATCTCGACATGTTTAGTGCAAATATTATTGAAAGTGATATAAAATACAATTCTTATCAAGTGCAATTGACAAATTGTTACGCACTATTAAATATTGTAAATTGCACTTGATAAGAATTGTATTTTATATCACTGTATATTTGCACTAAACATGACCGAGATTTATTTGCACAGATAACATTTGTATTTGATATCTAAATTATTTTATTAATATAATAATTCCTTTAAACGATTTAATAAAAATAATAAATAAATAATAGTTTAATTAATTAGTATAATAATAAAACACACTTAAGTCGTTATATAAAAAGCATTGGTTGCTTGTATACAAAATGTTCATCAATGTAATTTTCAAAATATTTCAATCAATTAAAAACAATTTAATAATTACATTGAATTTGAATGGAAACCGAGGAACTGATTACACGTGAGTCCCCGTGGGATAGGATTAACATCATATCCAAAGTCACTTTCAGGTCAGATATTTACTTGATAAGTTATTTTGCTCAATGTCAATTATATCAATTTGAATGACCTTATAGCTGGGTGTGGGGTATATTCGTAACGGGCAATAAAAAGGACCTGGATTTCGATGATCTATATAAATGCGCCAATAGTGACAAAACGGATGGAGTCCGCGATAAACTGGAAAAGTTTGTTAACTTTTGTTCAAAATTTGAATATACAATAAAAATGAGCAAAATTAATTTAATATTTACTTGCAATTTAGACAATGGATTAGAGAATTAAAAAGCAAAAGTCCGAGCCTTTTGTGGGCATTATTCCGGACTTTTATATACGAATTCACGCCATGGCTTCTCCTATTTATATTTCAAGTGAGTATCCATTTGATGAGCAAATAAATCTGTTATTTAATAAAAAACAATTTAAATTATTTACTCATTAATTGCTATTGCGTTAGGAAGTGGTGGTGCGAGTGGCCCAACCCGTCCTACTGGGATATGTCGTCAGTTATTTCCAGGGCTCCGACCACATTAGCTATGGGACAACGGTGTGGTGTGCGGCCGGTGTCGTGCTGTGTTCGGCCGCCTGTGTCAGCCTTATTCACCTCAACTATGCCTACCTTATGAGGGCCGGTATGCGAATGAGAGTGGCCTGTTGTGCCCTCATGTATAGAAAGGTGAGATAAGCTTAACGATTAAATTTGTAATTATTTTAGTTGTTTAACTAATCAATGAATTCATAGGCAATGCGTTTAAGCCATTCATCGCTGGGACAGACAACCGTCGGACAAATACTGAACATTATGTCCAATGATGTCAACAGATTTGATGAGGTTTTGTGTAATGAATAAAAATAATTTACATTCAAAATATTAATTAATATGTTTATCAAAAAACAGTTTGCGTTCACAGTTCAGGCGATATTTGTGGCACCAATTCAGTCGGTGCTTATCATATACTTTCTATGGGAGCCGCTGGGGTTGGCCAGTCTGTCGGGACTGGCAGTCATCATACTATTCATACCATTCCAGGGAATTATGGGCCGTATGTTTCAGACGGTTAGGCGAAAAACGGCTCATTTGACGGACACTAGGATTAGACTCATGAGTGAAATCATATCCGGTATGCGAGTTATCAAAATGTACGCCTGGGAGCAGCCCTTCCAGAACCTGGTGATCAACGCCCGGCTGTAAGTCTATATACACAAGTATTGTACAATAGTATCAGGGATAAAATCTGTGAATTGTTTTGTATAGCAATGAAATCAAGCGGATTAGACACTCGTCACTATTAAAGGCAATCAATTTGTCGTTTTATTTCGTCGCCTCCCGAGTCATACTGTTTGCCTGTTTTATAACATACGTATATATGGGTAACAAATTGTCGGCCGAAGCCGTGTTCGTCACAATGGCCTTCTTCAACATCTTGAGGACATCGCTCACCAAATACTTCCCGCAGGGAATCGCCGCCACGGCTGAGATGGTGGTCGCCGTCAAACGCATACAGGTTTTTGCAAAGGCTATGGATTTATGGATTGATTTAGTTTTGTATTGTTTGTGTAATTGTCTAGAATTTCCTATTACTCGATGAATTTGAAGGTTTAAGCGATGGTTACGATAAAGATAATGATAATAAAGACACTAAAGTTAATGAGATTATTATGAGTGTTAAGAATCCGTTGCAATCCATGGATGCCAGCGATGAAGGGAAAGGTGTTTTCATCGATAAGATGACTGTCCGTTGGAATTCGGTATGTATTCAGTCATTTCACTCACTATTACTGTATGTGTAGTAAAAGCTGTCATTCCTTAGGAAAGTGTTGAACCGACCCTTAAAGACATCTCTGTTTGTGTCAAACCGGGAGAACTGTTGGCTGTCGTGGGATCAGTGGGCAGTGGAAAGGTATGTAAATTATAGGTGTATTTGAAATTATATAAAATAATTGAATGCTTTTATATAAGAGCTCACTATTGATGTCAATCCTGAATGAGTTGCCGATAGAGTCGGGTTCAGTGGGAGTGAGGGGTCGGGTGTCGTACGCCCCGCAAGAGTCGTGGGCTTTCATAGGGAGTGTCCGACAGAACATTGTCTTCGGCTCTCAATATATGGAAGAGAAGTACAACCGAGTGGTGAAGGCGTGCGACTATTACTGTATGTGTAGTAAAAGCTGTCATTCCTTAGGAAAGTGTTGAGCCAACCCTTAAAGACATCTCTGTTTGTGTCAAACCGGGAGAACTGTTGGCTGTCGTGGGATCAGTGGGCAGTGGAAAGGTATGTAAATTACAGGTGTATTTGAAATTATATAAAATAATTAAATGCTTTTAAATAAGAGCTCACTATTGATGTCAATCCTGAATGAGTTGCCGATAGAGTCGGGTTCAGTGGGAGTGAGGGGTCGGGTGTCGTACGCCCCGCAAGAGTCGTGGGCTTTCATAGGGAGCGTCCGACAGAACATTGTCTTCGGCTCTCAATATATGGAAGAGAAGTACAACCGAGTGGTGAAGGCGTGCGCTTTGGACAGGGATTTCAAACGGTTCGCCTTCGGAGACCACACTCTGGTGGGCGAGCGGGGGGTGTCGTTGAGTGGGGGGCAGAGGGCGCGCATAAGTCTCGCTCGCGCTCTGTACCACTCGGCGGACATCTACCTCTTGGACGACCCCCTGTCCGCAGTGGACACACATGTGGCCAAACATCTCTTCCAAAAGTATAGCAAACCTTTCATTCATTATTAATTTGCTATGAATTGTGTGTTAACTCTTGATTTGTTAGTAAAATAAAATATGTAAATTTATTAGACATAACCCAAAATTTATAACTAGTTAAGTTTTTATAAAGTTAGTAAATTAATTTATTTTGTTACAGCTTTGAAAAGAAATTTAAACTAATACCTTATCATTTATATTATATTATAAATTATAATATAGAAATAAAATTAGACTACTGTACAATTATGTAGCAATGATATTTTAATGGTAACACACATGCCAATTATTTATAATGAAATTTATTTAAAATATAAAAATATTTATTATTTATTAAATTACAGTTTGGAAACAGTTAAATTTAAAATAATTTTCCTTGTTACTATTTATTTATTATCTAATAAATAATATTATATTTGATTACACTTTTCAGGTGTTGCGTGGAATACCTCAAAGATAAGGCCCGCATATTAGTCACCCATCAGATCCAGTTCCTCAGAGACGCCCATAAGATACTGGTGCTCGACGAGGGCAAGCGTGTGGCTCTGGGCACGTACGACGAACTCATGGAGGCCGGGGTTAACCTCACGTCGTATATAAGCGACCAAACAGTCGACCAAAACGTGGCTCAGAGGCCGCGACACAGGAGCCAATCGTTCACACCGTCGATGGCATCGATGGCCAGCACTATCACCGGCTCTGAACACGAAGAAGTAGGCGATGCCGTGGAGGAAGTGGAGCCTACACTCAAAAAGGAGACCAAAATGAGCGGATCTATTGACTCGAGTATTTACTGGGAGTATACGAGAGCCGGCGCCGGACCGGTGCTTATGTTCATCACCTTCTCGTCGATTATCATATCGCAGGCCCTCTACCAGGGAAGCGACTTCTGGCTCACCATATGGTCAGTGCACACTTGTCCTGTAAATTAAAATTAAAATTATGTTATTATTGTATTATCTTTAGGACCAATAAAGAGGACCAGAATATAGAGACTGACACAACGTTTAACGTTATTATCTATTCGTGTCTCATAATCGGTCTGTTCATCACATCCCTGGCCAGGACGACATCATTTTTCGTGATATGTATGAAAGCTTCGATTACTTTACACAACAGAATATTCTACTCGCTATTGAGAGCACCTATACATGTGTTTGAGAGTTCACCCGTTGGTACGATATTATAATATACAGAATATTCTTTACATAAATAATTTTCAATTGACTAAATTTTTTTGGATTAAACTATTAGGCCGTATATTAAACAGGTTTACCAAGGACACCGGTATTGTCGACGAGTTGCTACCCTCCACCGCATTTGATTTTCAAATGGTTTGCATTTTTTAGAATATCTATATATTGAATAAAAATATATTTTTATTTCTTAACTAATAATTTGGTAACTTTTAGACCCTTTCGATAGTAATCGGGAGTCTAATAGTGAACGCAATCGTCAGTTGGTTTCTGGTATTCCCGGCACTACTTCTGCTACTATTGGTGTTTATGTGTCGCTATTTCTACATCAGTTCCGCCCGGGATATCAAGCGCCTGGAGGGGCTCTGTATGTATCATATCATATAATAATAAGTAAAACTTCATTTAAGATGTAATTACTAACCATTGGATATACACTAAGCCCGAAGTCCCGTCTATTCACACGTGAACACAACCCTATCGGGTCTGACGAGTGTCCGGGCGTTTGGCACTCAACCCATATTTGAGCGCCAGTTTGAACGCCATATGAACGACAACAGCGGCACGTATTTCCTGTTCATCTGTACGTCCCGTGCGTTTGGTATACTTATGGACTGGATTTGTGTGCTATATATCAGCGCCGTTACGGCGTTTATTATGGTTTATCCGGACCTTCCCGGCGGTGATGTAGGGCTCGCACTCTCATCGGGTATTAAATGATTTGATATTTAAGAGTATTTTAAATTTTAATAATTGTTTGAATGGTTAGCCCTAACACTGACAGGACTGACACAGTATGGGGTCAAGTGTTCGGCAGATCTCGAGTCCTATATGACTGCCGTCGAGAGAATGCTTGAGTACTCGCGGCTTAAACCCGAGGCAGAGCTCGAGTCGACTCCCGACCGGAAACCCCCTCCCGATTGGCCACAAACGGGGGAAATAGTGTTGAAGGATTTGAGCCTTCAATACAACGAAACGGCGGATAAAGTCCTCAAAGGAGTCACTGTTTGCCTGAAAGGAGGCGAGAAGATAGGAGTCGTCGGCAGAACGGGCGCCGGAAAGTCGTCCGTCATATCAGCCCTCTTCAGACTCACGGAACCCGAGGGACAGGTACTCATCGATGGCGTCGACGTGCGCACCATTGGTCTGCACGACTTGAGGCGTTGCATATCAATCATACCTCAAGAGCCGGTGCTCTTCACGGGTAGTGTCCGCAAGAATTTGGATCCGTTTGGCGAACATCCGGACGACGAGCTCTGGGCGGCGCTGGAAGAGGTGCAGCTCCGGGATGTCGTGTCAGAAATGACGGGACAATTGGACGGACTGGTGGCCGAAGGGGGCAGTAATTTGAGTGTAGGTCAGCGACAGTTGGTATGTCTGGCGCGGGCTATACTGCGAGACAATCGGATCCTAGTCTTGGATGAGGCGACGGCTAATGTCGACCACAGAACCGATGCTCTCATTCAGACCACTATCCGAGAAAAATTCGCTAATTGTACGGTCATTACAATTGCCCACAGACTCAACACTATCATAGACTCCGATAAAGTTATGGTAAGTGTGTTGGGATGGCATGGGTTGGGATGTCGTGTGAAGTAATTTGTGTAACAATTGTCTCATTTTGTGGATCAGGTGTTAGACGCGGGAGAAGTGATTGAATACGAAATGCCATACATTTTGTTGCAATCAAGCGATGGATTGTTTACTAAATTAGTGACACAAACGGGAAAACACATGACTATTAGGTTGAAACAAATGGCGAAACAATACTATTCACACAAAACGGGACACCATTTGCAGGAAAGGCATCCCGAAGAGGATGAGGACAGTGAGGGTACGGCAGATAAAGTATAATAAATGTAGTTATTATGTATTCAATAACTAATATATAGTTACAATATTTAATTTATAAGAAAAACTAAATAAATTTATGTAAATTACAAATAATGTTCAGGCAAACTTTCATACTATAAATAACACTTCAATCATCAACACAATCTGTAATTTGAATATAAAAATTTAATTATGAGATTATTATCAAAAATATTTACATTCATACAAATAAATGTTATAATTTACAAATGTTTAGTATGTATAAAACTTTAATTATAGTAATTTATTGTAATTTTTATTTAAACTAAAAACATCATAATTTGTAAAATAATTATACATGGTATTCGATAATGTTCTAAAAATTCAGTAAATGATCTAGTTCACTAAACTTTCTACTAAATCATTAATTTTCTCAATACTTTTCTCCGATCGTATTCTCAATGAAGCCTTTTTACACTTTTCAGCCATTATTGTATCGTTTAATACACTATTGATTGCATCCAATAACTCCTTATCAGAGCACTCGTGGGGGTTAAGTCTAACCCCAAACCCCATTTCCTGTACTCTCTGTGCGTTATCGAACTGATCGAAAAATAGGGGCAAAACTATCATTGGTTTCCCGAAATACATGGTCTCTGTCACGGAGTTGTTCCCTCCATGGGTTACCATCAGATCGACGATTGGCAACACTTTTATCTGCGGGACAGACCTCTCGCCCCACATATTGTCGGCCAACGAATACTTGTCGTGAAACACGCCCTTCGATACAATGAACCGGTGCTCCGATTTGGACACAATCGAGACCAACCTCTTCATGAGGTCGACATTAGCGCTGCCCATAGAGCCCAACGACAGGTAAACCAATTTTCCCGACTTATTCCTCAACGGCTCCGGTATGTCAAACGTGTCTTCATTACCGGTGCGCTTGAAATAGTCAAACGAGTGGTAAGTGTCGGGCAGTGGCCTAAAGTCGGTGTAGTCGAGCTCTTTGGGGTACATATAGATGTTGGCGAAGGGTGAGGGTGTCCAGTATTGGTAGGGCGTTGGGGGCGGACACCCATTACTGACCAGCCATTCCTTATACTTATTCCAATACTCTTTCTTTTTCTCATTTATCTGTTGTCTGTATTCTTCCCATTCATTTGGATCACTATTTATGGCTAAACCTATTGATAAGAAAATATATAACATTTAAAACCTCTCGTAATTTCTAAATACATAAACGTTTCTTACAATTATGTCATTAATTTATTATAAATAAATTTCAACTACCGTTCCCTACCTAAAGTGGAGGGTGGGAGGCGTTTATCGTCGAGACATAAATCCAATGACAACGGATTGCTACTGAAACTGAATATCCAGGGGATACCGGAACTCACAATTGACGGCAGGTTTATGATATGATCGCTGATTATGACATCGGGGTTGATGTTCGCAACGATTTCTCGCACATATGACTCAAACTCTTTGGCGTAAGCCATCTGTCCGCCCAAAAAACCGCCAATACTTTCCAATATCTTATCCAATGGGCTGTCGTTCCCCATTAAACTCATGTTGTCGTCGGTGTTATGTTGGGCCGAATCCTTGGCCGAGCCATCCGTCTCGAGCGCCGGTGTGTCAGTGCCCACCACTTCCACCGCAAAGCCCAATGATCGCAGCTTTTGTGTCCATTCAGGTCTTACGGCAAACACTACTTTATGGCCCCTATCTCTCAGCACTTCGGCCATACCTACGCTGGCTAGCACTGGACCCACATAATTGATGGGCGCAAACAATACGGTCAATCGTTTGACCATTTTATTGAGTAATAAAATTATAGTTTAATAACAGATTTAATCCAATTTTGATTTTGTATTTCAAATGATAGCTAAATAGAGGTTTATATAGTGTTTGAGAGTCAGGTCTCGTGTCCCACCGACAACTGCCCTAACTATCAGTTTTGGTTCACCCGTTCCCTTATTTTAATGTTATGTTATGTACTGAACTGTTAGAAAAAGTTTATTTATATTATTAGTTATCAGTGGTATAAAAGTTTTTATGATATTCATGTATATAACTTATTTATGTAATTCATAACTTATTTATGTAATTCATAACAAATTGATAATTTTATATCACTAATATAATACATATACAGTTTTTATATGTATGTTGGGAATAAACAATTTTTATCAGTTATAATTAACGTTATTATCTAATACTGTATGTTACCGCATGCACTCAATTGTAAGTTATAATTTATAACATTAAAGAGTAGTTTATATTTAAACATTTTTATTTAAACATAAAAAATAGAAACAAAAATCAAATAATTTTAACTTTTTATTGTCAAAATAAACAAATTATTATCATAATTAATTTTATAATGTATTGAAAATGAGATGTGATATTGATACAGTAATATTTTAATGCAATAAATTGAATATTCGTTATATTGATCCACAAATCACTTAACAATGTATTCAATTAAATGCCATTTATAAAGTTAATTACGGTATAATATACCACTAATACTATCAAATTATTAAAATACTTAACAGAATCTAAACCCTTAATTCTGTGTACCAATGAATAGACAATTAATAGACTACTTCACAACACATTAAAAATAATACACACAAAAACACATATAAAATCTGAAACTTCTTTTTAATATTCTTGATATTTGGCTAAACTTTGCTAATACTGTGCACTACATTACGGCTTAAAATCATCAAAATCAAGCCATGCCCTCCACTGGTAGTACAGCCACTGGTATAGGATACGCTCTATGTATTGCCTCAAACTGTTCAAATAGAGGGGGAACTGTATGCGCAATCCACCGATGTAGTTTGCCCCCAATCCCTGTGCCTGCCTTTGAGTCTCAATTAAGGGATCCAATTGAAACTGAACCAATTGTGTGAATATGTCGTGTAGTAGGCGCACGTACTGGCGCCGACCCTCGACCGTGTTTAGGGCAAACAAGTGCTGCTCTTCGGGCCCGTCAAACAGGTACTCCTGTGGCTCGTACTGCGAGCGCAGGGCTACATCCTGGGGAACGGCCGGCAACTCGTACGGCACGGGCGGTAAGTTCTGCGCCAAACTCTGGGCCACGAATTGTAAGTTCCATCTAATGTTCTCGTAGGTGAACACAGGGCCGGATGGTGGACCGGCAGGTGGTGGACCGTCACCTACAACTCTAGCGCCTCTTGTCCTCTTAGCGCGAGCCATGCGGGCCGGGTATGGCTGGCCGTCCACTAAAGTCGGTGCCTTATAGCCTTGTATATCGGCGGCGAGAAACCTATGCATCAGGTAGGGACGGATGTCGTCGGGCGGGTCGATGGGAACCTCCGCGTAGTATTGGTTCACCTTCTGGTGGGCGACCGGGTACTGGAGCTCCGACACCCGGTTCTCCCGAAGCCTGTGCGGCACCCGTAAGTGGTCGCGCGCGCTATGGATGAGTGCCTCGTCGATAAGCCCGGCAGGTGTGGTGTGATTGCGATAGTAGACCGACTTGACCCGGAACGCCTGGTGCGCGAATCTCAACACACGGGCGTACGTGACCCGGTGCGGGTCGTCCAGTGGAACTGTGAGCAACAGGTCATTCAAACCCCGGACATACCGGTACGCGAATCGGGCCAACGCCTCGCTAAGTTGTGCAGTACGCCAGTGGAGTCGTGTGGTATTGTAGGCGGCTTTCAGTTGGTCGAGCGTCTGTCGCTCGGCGATCACCGGCTGGCTCTTATAGTTCATCCAATTAAGTGCGGAGCACTCGGATATGTTGCGCGCCTGGAGCTGACCCACACTTATACGCCGTAAGGCCACCGCATTGGCTAACTGCGCGGCCCATTGGTCAGGGTTCTGTTGGTAGGCCTCACGGAAGCGTACGTAGTAACTGATGGCGAGCTGGTAGCTGTGCAACCGCGCGGCCACCGGGGTTTCGGGACTCGACGTGCGCTTATAGCCCGACCACAGTAGTACGGAGTGATAAAGGACGGCGGCGGTGATCACGTGCCCAGTTAGCCGGTTTAAGAGCCGGGCCTCGGGTAAGGGTTGCACCGGCGCGTTCACCGCCAGGTGCTGCTCAAAGTATCGGTACAGATGGCGCTGATTGCGGACGAACGTACAGATGCGGTCGCTAACCAGTCGTTGGTGGGCACCCGTGTGCTGCGAGTAGTCCCACCGGTAGTGCTCGTGCGACTCAGCGGTGGGCAAGTGGTGGCGCCTGATGTCCGGCAGCCCGTCCAATATGGCGGCCAACTGACCCTCGGGTTCGTCCGTGTCTAAGGGCGACCTCGGGTCAAGGTCTGCGGGCGGCGGAGGGGCCTCAACGACTTCGGGCAGAGGGATGTCTGGGTGTATTTGTGGGAGCGGTCGCAATGGGATTATAAATAAGGGTGGGTTTGGGTCAGCCATTTGTCTGTGTTTGTATTCTTGAGGTATGTCTTATACGGAAAGTGTTCACTAATTAGCTGTTTGTTGGCAAACGTTTGGCTCGTTTTTGGGATTAGTTTTTGTGTTTTGTGTGACAATTGGTTTGAAATTTTGGTCTGAATTTTGAGATTTTATTTCCCATTGTTTTTGTTGAATACTATTTGCCATAAATACACGATTAAACGACAGGATTACTATAGAAGTACGAGTTTATTAAATGACTTGTATATTTGAAACTTATTGTAAATATAAACAAAATTTATATTAATTTTAAAGTTATAATGTATTGAAAAATGAAATATGACTTAAATAATAATTAAATTTAATAAATGGATCCACACGTTATATTGATCCACAAATCACTTAACAATTTATTAAATTGAAAACCATTCATAAGGCTAATATACCGGTAATATATTGCTAATACTGTTTGAACAAGTTGAACATGCCCTCCACTGGTAGTACAGCCACTGGTACAGGAGTTTGTCGAAGTGCTGATGCAGAGCCCCGACCAACCCTTCTCATTTATCTCCCATAGAAACTCATGGGTGAGTCCGTAGAGCTGCAAATCTGTCTCATAGTACGGGTCGTCCATGAAGT
>CAJPVJ010002829.1:0-12143 GCA_905397405.1 Oppiella nova
CAAATGTTTTGATTTTAACAAGAATTTTGATAAACTCTTTATCGACACAAGGAATATAAATAAATATTAGATTCAATTAACATAAAGAAAGTGTTGTATTTAAAGATTCTTATACTAAACAAAAGTTCAGAAAGAATTAGCACTACTTTTAAAGAATATAATTTATATTCTAAAACTGCTAACCATTAATCAAACAATTTAAATACAGTATAACTAAGTTATATAGGAAATACCAGTATATATCATATATATTCTGTATACAACTCATTTAACTATCTTAAGCAACTGGCTTCTCATTGAATGTTAATTAATATAGATATTTTGTTTCGACTTTTTTGATTTAAATATATAAATAAGTGGTTTAATCAGCAATTTATGATTTATATATGTCTAACAGATATTGTACGTTATATAAAAAACAAATTGTGTTGAGTTTTGCATAACTGTAGATCACATCTACCCTTCCCTTCAAATATATTTTGGTGGGAAAGATGTGAACATAAGAACACCTGAAAGAACTCAAAGAACTCTCTGATCACAGCAATAATCTACGGGTTATGTAATAATGAGTCCAATCCAACCATTTATAGCTATTTTTAAAACTATAATCCAATGTACTATATATAAAACTATTTCTCAACTCAACTCTACTTATAATGTATTAATATGTCTGAGAATAGATATGAAATGAAATGGATTTTGAATTCTTTGACTCAGACTTTGTTTTCAGGAATTGATGTTTGACTTAAAACACAAAATACTATAACTATTTATTTATTTAATAAATATCGCATAAGTTATATATGTTTTTGATTGAGAGATGTATTTAAAGCTGTTCTTAGTATTAGTCACACTATTTTACAGATGGTATTAAACGCTAAATATTAGGGTTTTTGTTTTATGTGTTGAGATATTTGACACAATATTTAATTTACGTTAATATGATTTCTATTTTAATAAATGAAAAACGGCTTAAGTTTTCAATTTGTTTTTTAAGTCTTCGTAATTCTTGTAATTCAAATAATTTATGCGTTAGATTACATCTATTTTCACCCAAAAATATTTTTTATTTCTTTTTATGAATTCTTTAAAAAGAAATTTTTGTTTAAATTCTTAATCAAATGCATAATTGGCTTAATTTTAGGGCCAAATCGGTTTTGGATGCCTTTCGCAACGATTTTGACATAAAAGTGGCCGAATATAATGTTTACAAACATAATAGGGATATGCGCTTATTTTTATGGTAAATCTGTTTGTATTTTTAGTAACTTAAATATATTATTTTAAAAAGATTTGCATTCATTTGTTATTTAATTCATATCCAGGACTGCGTTCACTGTTTCGAGTGGTTTCGCTGCTGTTATGACTTTACATTTGATTAAATGCTTCAAACATTAAAAAATGTTTTATACGAATAAACAACATTTTATGATAAATATTTAAGTGATATTCACTTGTCTCTACTGTTTAAGTAATAAATCTATTTTATTGTAAAAATTGTTTCTCGAGTTATATATAGAAACTCATACCATAAGATTGTGCCTTACATTCAACTGTTAAACAAATTTCCGACAATTGATGTTATATTTTCTCTACAAATTCATTTATTTTTGATTCAAATAATAAAATTTTATTATTTTTTATCGCATTATTTATTCATTTATTTTCCCATATTTTTCGCCTCATTTTTATGATTCTATGAAATTCTTTGAGTTTATTTCCGAAATATAATAAATGTTGTAATAATTGTTTTACAGTATTAAGTAAAGTAAGTATTTTGTGATATCTACACTATGTTCTCAACAAATTAGCCAATATTTAACACAAATATCTAATTAATTAGATTAACAATGGTTTCAAAATTCACAGTCCAATGCAAACAATTTTCATATAAATTATAAAATTTAACAATGTCTATTAAAGACATTCTTGTCATGTACACTTTCATAAAATTTCCTAAAATGATTGTCATTTAAATGTTAGCAATCATTTGGCGTTAAAGCGAACAATATTTTACTAACTTTTTCAAAATGTTTTCCGAATTATTCTTATCATAACTTTTAGAAGTATTCAAAGCGTTTCTTATCATTTGCTCAACAATTACAATGAATTCACAAACAAATACTTATTTATTGACTCAAAACAGTCATAAGTTTTCACTTCAATTAGATTGACTGAAATTATTCCAATAATTAGCGCAAAACAGTTAACTATATCGCCGCTAACTCATACCAAATTCATATTAGATTTACGTTTAGATTTTGAGTTTGATATTCAAAAATAGCTTTAATTTAGGAACGCGTGTCTTCTTATCTAATGATGTGATCTATGGTTTGGTTTCGTATCTATTCTTCTTCGTTGTGTTCATCAAAAAATTTTGATTAATGTGTTTGACGTCTATTTTAAAGCTATTGTCGAGTTAATTGAATAATAAGTTATTAATAATCTTATGATATTTAAAGTAATCGGCAGAAAAGGTGATTCAATTTTGATTATTGTTTGAATTGTTTGAAAATAACAATTTATTTGTCTGTTTATATGAATTGGCGAAATATTTCCAAACACTTAACTTAATAAAAAGAAATTGATTTGCGATTTATTTGTTTAATTATTGATCTTTTGTGAAGTATTTGGACATTATATCAGAATAACGTCATTAAATGAAGTGATAACTGATTTAATATATTATTTATAACTTCATGAGAGACTGATTGAGAGAAACTAGTGTTTGAATGACGTATTTGGGAGAAAATGATAACATATTTGCTTAAAGAGATGACAATTTAATTACAAGAGATATGTGTCGCCCGAACCACGAGTAGAGCGAACGGCCTATAATCCAAACAAATAATCCTTTACTTAAAGAATTATAATTAATATTACATTTCCTTAGCATTCAATTGAAGCGCCAATTCTGTATCAAAGACTAACAGATACTTCACTTTAATTAAAATTAAAACAACAAAAGTAACAAAAATTCATTGCGTTATCAAAAGGTTGACTACATTTACGGTGTTACAGAAATTGTAAGTTTAAAACTGGAGTTATCTTATGATTTGATGGCAATTCTGTTCATTCAATTCACTATTGAAGTAAAACTCTTCACTCAATGTGTCTAACATTCGTCACGCATTGCAATCCCAACAAAATCCTATCCCTAAACACAACCAACAATTTTTAGCTCAAAACTCAATTGAAGGTTAGCTTAGATTAGATTAGAATGGATTTGCCAAAAAGTTTTTGATGAAATCATTTTTGTAACACTTCTACTCAAATATATCCTTTCAAACAATTTTCATATTAAAAAAGTTAACTTCAATTTGAAGAAAGAAAGAAAGAAAGAGAGAGAGAGAGAGAGAGAGTAATTAAGAAATGAAAATGCATTGTAAAAATGGTATAAAAGTGCAATTTTTGTAAGAACTAAAAATAGGTAGTCTTAAGATATGAAAGTTATAAGACAAAGATACTGCGAGTCGAGTACAATGCTGCAGATTGGGTACAATAAAAACTTTTCCATCATTTGCTACATTGAATTGTCGTCATTGTCTTAATGTCACCCTAGTTTCCATTTACTCCAATGTTTGAGATGTTCACTCATATTGTCTCTCATGTACTCCCAATAGCCCTCCACTATCTAAGAGTGTATTAGTGGCTCAACCATCACAAGCGCACTCATAGGAAGGCGTACTCTTTGATAATTTGTGAGTTTAAAGTTGTGCTCATCTGATAAAAACTTTTTAATTCAATTGTAGTGCAGCACAACTCAATCGCACTTCACATTTGGATTACTATTTTAAAACTTATTTTTATTTTAAGTTTTATAACGTGTCGAGTGTATCGACGAAATAACTCTGATTTTAGTGGTGTTTCCATTAAAAAAACTTTAGTGTCTCCATGAATGGGATTATGGGCTCTAAAGAGTGATATATTGTATATACATATTATTGTTAACCAATTAATTGGCTGTTAAATTGTTTTACTATTCAATATTATAGTTTATACAATTTTATTTTTGAGGTAAGACTTCAAACTTTTGTCGCCAAACATTTTTGTCTTAATCTAATCCTAAAAGAAATGTTTTCACTTCAAAACACTTTTTCTTTTGACACAAACACTAATTTATTATTTCTTTGCATCTCTTTCTGTAAGAATTTTGGCACAACTTATTAATTAAATAATTATTTGTTAAAATCATTTGCTTTGCAATCATTCATCATAAAAAAGTTTTGTTCAAATATTTGGTTGATTTTTAGACAATAACTTGAAATGCAATTCTTGTCTCCGTAAACATTTCAATCATTTATGTTAGTCGACAGTAACTCTGTTGTGTAACTTACTAATTAATTCAATTCTCACTTATTTTAAGCTAGGTATTTTTCAAATATATACATATAGATCAGCAATAATGATTAATTAAATGTTAATTTATAACAAATATGCAATTCATAACTCACTTTATTGAATTCAATGATTAATTAATAAAATATTCTGGGGTTTAATTACTTATAAAATATAATTCTTAATAGTTTTTTACAAATATTTGAAGGCATATGAGAATGATAATAATATTCCCCATGTATTATGCTATATTTACACCACTTATATATAAATTTCGGGAATTATTTATAGAATAAGCCATAAGATTATAATTACAAGAAATTAATTTTTTTCTTATGTTTTGTTTATTTTTCATGCATTTGTCTACAGAATTATATTCTTGTGATTCTTAGCCCTAATTAATGAATATGTAAAGAGTATAGAGAATTCATACGTGAATAACACGACTACAGAATATTCTGATGACTAATTCGATGAGAGAACCGGTGAATGAAATGATATATGAATTGATATAATAGTGTCATAAGTTTGTACAGCTTTTTATGTCTAAAGAATTTGAGTGTCGAAGCAGTTCTTCATATTTTAATAGCGGTTTGAATAGAAGTCAAGATTTAGTTTTTATTTTGTTTGAAAAGTGGATTATATTTAGTATAATTGCCTTCAAATGCGTCCAAATTTATAAATCGCGTCTTCAGTGAGAGAGTGATGCGAAACATGCGCTCAACTCATGCCTCAGTAGTGCCCGTCATATCACGAGTCAGGAAACCATCGCTAACTCTATGGACACGCCTTCACGAGGCATACAGTAGACGTCACTTACATATGACGTCCGCTAACCAAGTGTTCAAAAAAGTTTTACACATCTCATGAACTTCACGTCCAAATCATTTCTAATTATTTTTTTCGCTCAATATTCTGACACTTTGTGTGCTTTTAGTATGAAATGTGAGACAACAGACACTGGAAGAGTCACTCAGTTTTGTCTCGTATGCTAATCCTATGAGAGATACTTTTTATTGCCAATCATTACAGACACACAAATGTGTTTCACACTTTTGTTTTGCAAATATACATGATTTTCTATAGTGGTACTGGCACATTTACGTGAATGTGTGCTTATCGGCATATAAAATAGACTAATATTTGGGAAAGAAATCAGTTTGTGATTGAAAAAGCGGTCAATTAATCGGATTAAGAGGTGCCGTAAAAAGCAATGAAATTCATTGAACGCATAGCTTGTGAGCACTGAGTCGTACTCAATGTACGGAGTGTTAGAGTGTAGCCAATAATAAGGCGTTACGTTTCATAGTGTATGAAGTGATGCCATAGTCTGTGAGACACTCTCACACTGTAGTGACTCTTAATTTATTGTATAGTTTTTGATCGCATTACTAATAGTCAGTGTATTTAACAGTATTCATACGTCTAATCAACTGAATTGACCGCAAAGTGATTGGTGATGGAGTCGGGACACGCCAAGACATGGCAGGAAGTGGTCGACTACTTCCAGAGCGACACCGATAAGGGCTTAAGCGAGGATCAGGTGAAGAGGTATCAAGAAAAATATGGTCCAAACGGTATGTCTATTATCTTAAACGTCATCCGAGTCTCACGTGTTTCCCATCAAACAAAACGCGTAACTCTTGACATGAATTGAAACCAATTTTTGATTGATTTCTCATTTCATTGCATTTCGTTTCGTGTCATCCGTTTCGGTCGACCGCAGAATTGCCGGCAGAAGAAGGTATGCATTGAATGCAGTGATTGTATGAATGGATGATAATGTGATTGTGGTATGTCTTTAGGCAAAAGCATCTGGCAGTTAGTGATCGAGCAATTCGACGACCTTTTAGTGAAGATTTTATTATTAGCCGCTATTATATCATTCGTATGTATTTTCCCATTCAGTCCTCATTAATACCACATTTCCTCATAATTTTGTCGACGCTTTCCACTAATGGCTTCACTTTTGGCACAGATTTTAGCCTTTTTTGAAGAAAATGAAGACTCGGTGACGGCTTTTGTCGAGCCGTTTGTCATTTTACTTATTTTGATCGCAAACGCTGTGGTAGGCGTGTGGCAGGTATGATACCATCGGTTCACACCAATCGGCATATGATCTCCTAATTGGTGACACTTTTATATTGCGATCCATAGGAGCGGAACGCCGAGAGTGCTATCGAAGCGCTCAAAGAGTATGAGCCGGAGATGGGAAAAGTTGTCCGACAGGACAAACAGGGCGTCCAGAAGATCAGAGCCAAAGAGATAGTTCCCGGAGATATCGTTGAGGTGTCGGTCGGTGACAAAGTGCCCGCAGATATCAGACTCGTTAAGATCTTGTCGACAATCCTTCGCGTCGACCAGTCTATCCTTACCGGCGAATCTGTGTCTGTTATCAAACACACGGATTGTATTCCCGATCCCCGGGCTGTCAATCAGGACAAGAAGAATATAATCTTTTCGGTATTTTTGTTGATTCAATAATTTGCAAACGAATTGAATGATTGAAACTCTTTGTGGCGATTAAAGGGCACAAACATTGCTTCGGGAAAAGCGATGGGTATAGTGATTGGTACGGGTCTGGAGACAGCCATCGGTAAGATCAGGACAGAGATGGTGGAGACGGAGGAAGTGAAGACACCTCTGCAGCAGAAATTGGATGAATTCGGTGAACAGCTGTCGAAAGTTATTTCAGTCATTTGTGTGGCCGTGTGGGCCATCAATATCGGTCACTTCAACGACCCGGCTCACGGAGGCTCTTGGATCAAAGGCGCCATCTATTACTTCAAGATCGCTGTTGCGTTGGCCGTCGCTGCCATTCCTGAGGGATTACCCGCTGTTATCACCACTTGTCTGGCTTTAGGCACAAGACGTATGGCTAAGAAGAACGCAATCGTCCGCTCTCTGCCATCCGTTGAGACTCTCGGCTGCACTTCAGTCATCTGTTCCGACAAAACCGGAACTCTCACAACGAATCAGATGTCCGTCAGTCGAGTGAGTAGTTTGTTATTTATGTTGTGTTGAAATGATGGTTATTAATGTCATTAATGTTTGGTTTGATTCGTGAAATCAGTTCTTCACAATCAATGAAGCGGACGGGTCTGACATAAAACTGGATGAGTTCGAAGTGACGGGATCTACATATGAGCCAATCGGCGAAGTGTTTCTCAAAGGCAATAAAGTGAAGTGTTCTGACTATGAGACCATCTTCGAGTTGGCCACCATCTGCACGATGTGTAACGACTCGAGCATTGATTTCAATGAATATAAGCAGATGTTTGAGAAGGTAGGAGAAGCCACCGAAACAGCACTCGTCGTGTTGGCCGAGAAGATGAATCCCTGGAATTTTGAGAAACGAGGCCTCAATCGAAGGGAAGCCGCGATTATTGTCAACCAAAACATTAAGAATATGTGGAGAAAAGACTTTACGTTAGAGTTCTCTCGAGACAGGAAATCGATGAGCGCTTACTGTGTGCCCAAACAGGCCGGCAAACTGGGCTCCGGGCCTAAGATGTTCTGCAAGGTTTGTAGTATTTGATCCCTTTTTAGATCAGCCGGTTGTCAGATAAGCATTCATTGAATTATGACTTATAGGGCGCACCGGAAGGAGTGTTGGATCGATGTTCTCACGTGAGAGTAGGCGACAAGAAAGTCCCCATGACTTCTGCACTGAAAAACAAAATTTTGGAGACAACTCGTCATTACGGGTGCGGTCGGGACACTCTGCGATGTCTGAGTTTAGCCACTCTCGACAACCCCCTCCGACCCGATGAGATGGATTTGGTCGACTCCACAAAGTTTGCCAATTATGAGGTGCCACTCAAACATACCCTTTAAAATCTGTTAATTATTAACACATGATTTGATCGCAGGTTAACATGACTTTCGTGGGAGTGGTGGGTATGTTGGACCCGCCCCGCAAAGAGGTGTTCGACTCCATAAACCAATGCCGCGCCGCAGGAATTCGAGTCATTGTCATCACCGGTGATAATAAGGCTACCGCTGAAGCCATTTGCAGACGAATTGGTGTATTTGGTGAGAACGAAGACGTGACTGGAATGTCATATTCGGGCCGAGAGTTCGATGACTTGCCGCTCAACGAGCAGAGGAACGCTGTCCGTCGGTCGCGACTGTTCTCACGTGTAGAGCCGGCGCACAAATCCAAAATCGTGGAGTTCCTGCAGGCGGACGGAGAGATCTCTGCCATGACTGGCGACGGCGTGAACGACGCGCCCGCTCTTAAGAAGGCTGAGATCGGTATTGCTATGGGTTCGGGAACTGCTGTCGCGAAATCTGCGGCTGAGATGGTGTTGGCCGACGACAACTTCTCGTCAATCGTGGCGGCCGTAGAGGAGGGCCGAGCCATCTATAATAATATGAAACAATTCATTCGATATCTCATCTCTTCAAACATCGGCGAAGTCGTCAGGTATGTCCCCTCCCTGTCCTCTACAGTCAATGCAATGGAAATAATATTTTAATTTTTGTTGCAGTATTTTCCTAACGGCGGCGCTCGGACTCCCGGAAGCCTTAATCCCTGTCCAACTCCTTTGGGTTAATCTTGTGACTGACGGACTGCCGGCCACTGCCCTGGGCTTCAATCCACCGGATCTGGACATTATGGACCGCCCGCCCCGTAAAGCCAACGAACCACTCATCACCGGATGGCTGTTCTTCCGTTATATGGCTGTCGGATGTATAACATCTCACCTGAAATTGTAATGAAAAACTGATTACTAACCAACCCATGCCTTCCCCCTCTAGCATACGTGGGCGCTGCGACTGTAGGAGCTGCATGCTGGTGGTATATGGTGGCCCCCGACGGCCCTCACCTCACATACTATCATCTCTCTCATCACCTGTCGTGTATCGGTGACGCCGACAACTTCAAGGGCGTCGACTGCAATATCTTCCACGACCCGCACCCCATGACAATGGCTTTGTCGGTGTTGGTCACCATCGAGATGTTGAACGCGTTGAACAGGTCTGTCCTTCATTTAATTGTTTTTAAAAGCAAACCTTATTTGACTGACTTATCTGTGAATACAGTCTATCGGAGAACCAGTCGCTGATAGCGATGCCCCCCTGGACTAACATATGGCTACTGTCAGCGATGGCCCTTTCCATGACCCTTCACTTCATGATTCTTTATGTCGATATACTTTCGGTATGTGTTCTGACATTAATTTATTTGAGATTGTAATGAAAACTGAGAATGAATTCTAACTGATAACTGTCCGACCATTAGGTGGTATTCTCTGTGTGTCCGCTCACATTCAGCGAATGGTGGGCTGTATTGAAGATCTCATTACCGGTCATATTATTAGACGAGACGTTAAAATTCATTGCCCGCAAGTTCATTGATGGTAACCGCCATTCAATTGTCGAATTACTCTATTTATTAGGCGCTTGGGTTCTATACTTTGCTCTCCTGTCTACCACTTCCACTGAATTGTTTGATTTAAGTTATTTACACCTAACAAGTGTTGCCTCTAAAGTCTAATTACCTATAACTACTCTCCCCTTTTCTCTCTCTCCCCTTATTTTTCCGAAACCTTTTAATATGTGTTTGATTTTTTTAAAACAAACTTTTGGCTACATTTTATTTGTATTCTCTAATTCTAGTAGTGTTTTGTCACAAAAGAGTTTTTAATGAATTATTTAAATGCAAACAACTATTTAATGTTAATCTTTTGTGGCGATCACTATATTTATTGTAAATTCTTTTGTAAAATGGCTTCGTTTGGTCTGTGATAAGACATTTTATTGTAGTTTTTTGTTACCGGTATATTTGAACTGCTTCTGTGAGCCCCACATACCTGTCCACACATACTATTGTTAACTCTGATTACAATATTTATAGACATATAGAACTCTAATATAGATCTGACGAATGAATAACTGAAATGTCATTACATTAACTGAATTTATTATAAGTTTTCGATTTCAATGTAAGTATTGTGTTGTCAACGAGAAAGAGATCACTCCTTAACGCCAAACCCATTGAACGCATGTTCTCTTAATTAATGGTCACTCCGTAAGTCATATTCACTGCACTTTAATCTCTATCGGAGATCCCTTTCCCTGTCTTACAAAACGAGTCACTTCTCATAAATACATTTTAATCCAAAGCTTATAATTGATGCAGAAATAGAAAGTGATGTATATTTTAGTGAATAATCAAATGAAAGATTTATTTAACAACAAATTTGTACGATTTTTAGGTTTATTGAACAAAATTTTAAAATTTTTTAGTATTATTTTTTGTACACTTATTACAAAGAATTAAGAGTTTTTTGGAAACAGTTTGAATGCATTTAGCAAAACCATATTAATATCATTTGATAACATGTTTTTATAACAAATAATAATATAATTTAAATCCAAACGAATGTGAATAACATATTTAATTCTTAGACACGAATTATAATTGTATTTACATTTAATATGTCGGCGATTAGTGTATATCTAATCGTAGATTACATTTGATAAACAACTGTCAAATTTCACACAACTTTGTTATTCATATAATTTATTGGAAATAAACCCTTAAAAGTAATAACAATTAGCAATTAATTTAGTCGATATAGTCGTTCGCATGTCTTAACCAAACTTAGGTATGACTCGAATCCAAACCATCAAATCCATTACATAACTAATCGTATGGTAAGTGAACTCATCATAACCTTAACAATGAAACCAATGAATGAACCGATTATTTATACATTTTGTTTGCCTTTTATTTCCAACACATTATTCCGATATTTTGTTTGGCAATCGTTGTTAAAACTAAACGTTATATTTATATCATTTTATGTTATTTTTGCACAATTAGTTTCTGTTCAATTGCTTTCGTAACGCGGCTTTTGGTTTTCACTGCTTTTTTATTGCACTTTCTTTTCCATTACTCCATTATTTATTTATTTAAAACTTTTATTTTGAAAACATAACACTAATCACACTGAATATATTATATAATATTCTGTACTAAAACAATATTTTTTGCACCAAAACTAACACAAATATTTTTTTCCCACTTTTTTTAGGACCGGTTACAGTAAAAAAACTAACACTTAAATGAAAACTTTAATTAATTGCATGACTTGTAAATATATATCGAAGACTTCATTTGCATTGCATGTAAGCCATCATGACTTGTATGACTCGAATGATTCACTAAATTATTGTTATTTAAGAAATTTTATAATTATTATTATTATTATTATTATGTTTCTTAAAATGTTTGCACTCTTTTAAAAGTACAGTACAGTATATACAGTATTATTACGATATAAATGTTGTAATAATGATAATAACAGCTTTTTTCAATCTGTTTCTCTCCCCGTCCCTCTACAGTTGCGCCGACCACGACATTCAAGTAAATTATTCACACATTTAAGGGCTAACTCTCGCTCTCAATCAACCATTCAATCAGTTTTATCCCCAATTATATCACAAATGTTTAAAGAATAGGTAATTTTAATTATAAATGAAATCCGAAATCCACATCAATAGTCAAAGTAATACAGCAATAATCGACTCAAACATAAAGTTTAATATATGAAAGTTTGCATAAACTAATTGAACACTTGTTTTTGAAGTGCAATTATCATGTAATTAGAATTAAATTATATATAAATAGATATAAATACTTATTATAATTAATA
The DNA here is from genome assembly GCA_905397405.1 of Oppiella nova. NCBI lineage: Eukaryota > Metazoa > Arthropoda > Arachnida > Sarcoptiformes > Oppiidae > Oppiella > Oppiella nova. The sequence continues at coordinate 12,006 of CAJPVJ010002829.1, forward strand.
TAAAGAATTTTTATCATCAATTAGTGAGAGATTTATTTGGATTTTAGTTGTATAGCAAAGACAAAGGTTTGAGTGCTTTAAAGACATCTTCCTCTTCAGTCTCATGGCATATGTTGTAATCACACGATTCATACCTTT